>UELV01179773.1:0-14623 GCA_900490015.1 Megastigmus stigmatizans
CTGCAGAAACAAAATATTTGTTTATGTTTTCAGTGACTAGTCCTCAAGTGAAAGAAAATATTCATATTATATTTCTAGCCTCGTTCTTCGAGATTACGTGCGTAGTACCCCTCTTTGCCCACTAGGTAGCACAACTTTTAGAATAAGAACCAAAAAACCTACGGAAGCGCCCTCGCGCTCCCGCTCTTCCTCAGTCTTTCCGCGCGCGCTCATCATTCCCTTTTCTTGTGCGCTAGGCAGAGCACACACGAGTAAGAGCAGCGAGTAAGTATTGCGTTTCAAGTGAGAGGAAAGTTCTTAAGGATGTCGAGAAAATGCAAACGTGACAAAGATGCGGAAATAAATGCGTTGAGAGAGGAGATGAATAAAATGAGAGAAAAACTGGAAGGTTATCAAGGAAAGAACAACAAGGACAGTGCGTCAACTTCGGAATCTGACGATAGGACAAAATTCAAGTTCAAGCAGGTCGAGCAAGATCGTGGAGGAGAAATCTGATCACGAGTCAAAAACAGGTAAAAAAAAAAGACGGCCGTATGTTCTTTATTAACTTAAAGTAATAACCTAAATGCTCACACAAGTGAGGTGAATATATCGAACCTACTATAAAATTTCCTTTGTCCTTACGAGTTTGCACGAGTGGCAAAACGTAGTAATGGAAAACTAGTAAACTTACACAGGGGGGTAAGGTAAACTAGTTTGCTTAGTCAAAAATATAATAAAAGGTTAATATTATGGTTACACAGACGAACCACTAGAGGAAGATAAAGAAAACAAGTCGACCCAAGAGGTCAATAACAAACACAACAAAGAGCCGGAACCGAATGAATTGTTATTACAATTACTGGGAGACGATCCCCAAGAATCCAAAGCATTAGAGTTGTTTATTCACTCATCCTTGAAATCAAGGTCGGAATATCGAACTAAACATGGCTTATTAGAAGCAGAAAAAAGACTCATTGGATAAATATAAAAAATCTGAATTCTTGGAAGTTCCACAGCTTAATGCGGAAATTAAAGCTATCCTAAAGGAAAGTGAAATTAAGAGAGATACACACATGACCGAGGTACATCAATTGGCAGGATCGGCTTTGACCTCGCTAGGCTCTTTGTTGTCAATATTAATGATAGAAAAGGAGAGTGTAGACCAAACCACATTTGTTGAGAGAATCAGAGACGCAGCAAGTCTGCTAACCGAAATCTGCTACAAGCAGACAGAGTCAAGGAAAGCGTTCATCACGCCGGGTCTATCAAAAGAGTTTAAGAATATAGCCTCTGAGACAAAAACAGATAAATTCTTGTTTGGACAGGAATTTGGAACAAAAATAAAAGAAACGGAAACCGTAGAAAAACTAACAAAAAAGATTATTAAAAAAGCCTCTTCAATATAAACAAAAGTCACCTTTAAACGCCAGAAACCTGCCAGTGAGGAGGCTAGTACTGAACCAGGCAGGCAATTCAAATGCATTAGGTCAGGCCCGACCTCGCTTATTTTTCAAATACAGACCACCAGCGCCAAGGTACAGCCAGAACCAGTTTCAAGGCTAAACAAAACCAAAGAGCAACTTCAGGTAAATGTGCGTATCACAGGTAGACTTAAAAATTATCTAAACGAGTGGGAAAAAATTAAAGACGACAAGTTCGTTTCAAACTGTATTAAAAGTTACGATATTCCATTTGTAAGAAAACCGAAACAAAAATTCATACCGATAGTTAAAATTAAAAGTACAAACGAAAAAACCAATTACGAAAATGCAATACAAAAATTAATAAAAAAAGGGGCAATTGAGATTTGTAAACCAAAGAAAAATCAATTGTTGTCAGGTTTTTTTCTGAATCCTAAACCAGATGGTACCTTCAGATTTATTCTAAATCTCAAAAAATAAACAAATTTATTAATATAATAACATTTCAAAATGGAAGACTTACGAACAGCTATAAAATTGGTTTTTCAAGGTTATTTTATGAGTTCAGTTGTCCTCAAAGATGCATACTATCTAGTCCCAGTGGGAAAACAATCAAGAAAGTACTTGAGGTTTCAGTTCGATAATAAAACCTATGAATTTTTATGTCTACCATTTGGGTTAGCGACCAGCCCATTTGTCTTTACAAAAATAATGAAGAAAGTTGTAAATTTCTTAAGAAAGCAGGGTTTCTGTTCGGTCATATATCTAGTATAGAGAACACGTATGAAAAATGTTGGAAAAACGCGAACGCAGCTTGTGATTTATTTACAAAACTGGGACTCCTTGTAAATGAACGTAAATCGTGTAAAATACCTTCAAAAAAGCGTAAATTCTTAGATTTTTTGATAGACTCAGATAAATTAACTATAGAACTAACAATGGAAAAAAGAATACGATTAAGAAAGTCAATAAGTGAAATATTAACAAAAAATGAATGTAAGATCATAGAGTTTGCTCGATTGATAGGAAAACTAATAGCAGCATGCCGTGGAGTTGCATATGCTTATTTGTATACGAAAATTATGGAAAGAGAAAAACTTGTCGCCCTAACACGATACAATAACTATGAAGGAAAAATGACTATTTCAAAAAATGTTCAAATAGAATTAAAATGGTGGTTTAAGAATTTAGAATTTTCAAAAAATAATATAAAAAAGGATTCTTTTGATGAAGTTATTTATACAGACGCTTCTGACACAGGTTGGGAGACGACAAGAGGAACGCTTAAAATTACACATAAACTTTAAAGAATTACTAGCAATTAAACTGGCCTTGAAAAAGTTAGCAAGTAACTTAAAAGAATGTAAAATCCTCCTTAGAGTAGATAACACCACAACGTTATCGTATTTAAATAAGATGGGAGGCGTAAAATACCCAAAATTTAATAAACTGGCTAGACAAATTTGGCAATGGGCGAAAATAATTTAAAAAAAACGGAAAATTCACCTATTTGCTTCATATATAGCGTTAAAAGGTAACGTAGAAGCAGATGCGTTGTCGAGGTTAAAAAACAAAGATACGAAGTGGGAACTTGCAACTAATGAGTTTAACAAGATTCTAAAAGTTCTTGGTACACCTTTAGTTGATCTATTTGCAACAAATGTAAATACAAAATGTAAAGAATTTTTTTCGTGGTTCCCCGATAAGAAAGCAAGCACAATAGACGCTTTTAAGTCAGATGGACAAACATAGAATTTTATGCTTTTCCGCCGTTCGCCTTAATTCTAAAGACCTTAGTAAAAATTAAAACCGACAAGGCAGAAGGTATAATATTAGTTCCGAATTGGCCAAGCCAACCGTTGTTTAAGGAGTTACTAATAACCGAAGCGTTAATACTGGGTCCAAGTCCTAATCTGTTATTGTCTCCTTGTAAGAGGAAGCAACACCCACGATCAGATCACTTGCAGATGATAGCAGTAATAGTATCGGCGAAGCATTCCTAAAAAAGGCGTTCCTGCACAAGCTTTACAAATTATCTTATCGTCCTTGGCCCCATCGACTGTAAAGCAATATTCGACCTCATTAAAACAATGGACAGAGTTTTGTGTGATTAATAATTTAGAGGCTCTAAATCCAACGGTAGATAGTATACTTAAATTTTTAACAAAATGTTTCGAATCAGGTGCATCGTATGGCACACTAAATTCACATAGATCGGCAATTTCGCTTATTTCTCAAGAGAAGTTAGGCAAAAATACCTTAATATCAAGATTTTTAAAAGGGGTGTTTAGATTAAGGCCAAGTAACACAAAGTACACAGGGGATGTAAACCTAGTCTTAAATTACTTAAAATCAAAATTTCCCTTAAATAATTTATGTTTGAAAGAGTTAACGGAAAAAACTGTAATGCTACTGGCGATATGTACGGCGCACAGAGCGTAGACTCTAGTCAGTATCAGAATAGAAAATATAAATCAAAAAGAGTTGGGACTAGAAGTTCAGATTCCGGATGTACTAAAAACATCGGCGCCAGGGCGTTCGCCAGCCTCTGTTAGTATTACCATTTTTTGCAGGAGACCCGAAGCTATGCGTTGCCTCAACCGTGTTAAAATACTTAGAGAAAACACGCCCAATCAGGGGTAATGTATCAAATCTTTTTATAATGACCAAAACTCCGTTTACGAAAGTCACAACTCAGACATTAAGTCGCTGGCTAAAGACAACGTTAACAAAAAGCGGAGTAGATACATCGATTTTCACTGGGCATTCTACTAGACACGTAGTTACCTCAAAAGCGTTCGCTAAAGGTATCAACCTTAATAGATGGGCTAAGGAATCTAGAATGTTCGCGAAAGTATATAATAGACCAGTATCTATAGATAATAGAGCGTTTGCAACAGCGGTATTAAAGGAGTAATGTTTAAAATGCATATTTATTATAATTCAGTTAAAAGTTACAATTTTAGAATTAAAAATATTTTATTGATATGGATGACATATGAACACGAGAGAAAACACTTGTGATATTATGTATTATCTGGTGATATACCTATATGGTACAATGTTTTTTGTACCAATGTTTATACTGATTGAAAGTTCAAATAAAGTTTGTAATATTAAAATTGCAGCCTTTAAACAACTACGCACGTAATCTCGAAGAACGAGGCTCGAAATATAATTGTACGATCAAACGAACTTACCTGAAGTGAAGTTCGATCGTAATTATATGAAGAGCCTCGTTCGAAGAGATTACAACCCACCCAAAAGTAAATTTTAGAGGAATTTCCTTATCCCAATATCCCTATTAATAGAAATTTTAAATATTATACTCTAAAGGAATGATGAGCGCGCGCGGAAATACTGAGGAAGAGCGGGAGCGCGAGGGCGCTTCCGTAGGTTTTTTGGTTCTTACTCTAAAAGTTGTGCTACCTAGTGGGCAAAAAGGGGTACTACGCACGTAATCTCTTCGAATGAGGCTCTTCATTTAATTACGATCGAACTTCACTTCAGGTAAGTTCGTTTGATCGTACAATCAAGAGATCCATCAGAATGGCTTTACTCTTAACGAATGCAATAACTGCATCGAGTTTTCAAGCGTTGAATGAGACTTGAAATACAGAGCAAATATTAATACCTATAGATAAGATAAAAGAGGCTCAAGCACTTATAAAGAGCTTGAACTCTATTTTTACTAGTATCACCAATTCGTTTAGTGATAGTACTGCGAAATTCACAGTGCCAGATCCTTTCGAGGTAGTGCAAAGCACTCCCAACACTAGTTAAGATTTCATAAGTCAAGTATGTAGCAGTCAAATAGATAATAATTCTTCATCGGTGAAATATCTTCATTAATGAAATATCTCCTAAGACTATTCCTAAGACTCTAAAAAGATCCAAAGGTCAAACTATTATTATTACAGATGAAATATACAAAGAAAATTTAATAGCACAAAAAATAAAAAATACGAAAACGGAGCCTAAAGAACATAAAGAGACGAAGAGAAGAGGAAAGCCAAAAATTGTGTCAGATGTTTTAATCAAAAAATCTACCAAAGTGCCAGTGAAACGTAAGGCTAATCCTATACTTTAAGTCAAAACCAAAAGAATTTTAACTGAATCACAAAACTTACAACCAGGTTACTCATAATAACGAGTGCCCTATTTTGTATGAACTTAACTTGAGTACAAACAATGGTTTGAATATCTGTTCTGAAACTGCATTACCTGAAGCAGTTATTAATCTATTTATAATTGAAGTACCGAACTGCTAATTTTAATGCGTTCAGAAAAGTGATTATTATAACTATTAAAATTAAAAAGAAATGTGATTATTGAAATTAAAATGTGATTTATTAAATTAAGATTTAATTATAGTAACATGTGTTTGAAACCATTTATCTAGCCGTGCTATACGTATCCCTCTCTCGAGACAGCCGTGCCCCGCTAGCGGGGTAAGTCGGGCATTTTTGAATGTTTTATACATCGTAAAATCATAGTAAAATAAATGTCAGTTAAATATTTAAAGTAGTTGCAAAAGATAGTTGATATCTTTAGCTAAAAATTCCCGTTTCGTTTACTTCATAAGGGTCAATTATTTTTATTTTAATAGCCTCCATAAATTTAGGGGCCCATGGTGCCCCACTATCCAAAGTTATCGATCAGCGCATGCAGCTCTTACGGGGCTATTAATATCTCGATTTGAGTTACGAATCATCATTTTCATAGTATTAACATGTTCATAAAATCTTTAAATAAAGATTATCCGAATTAAATATTAAAAATGAAGATATCGTAATAAAACTTGTAGATTATGCTAATCGATCACACTTTACTGATGAATCACGAATCCGGTAGAAACTACAAGGCAGCTATTCACTACGCGCGCTAAAAAATACATTTTCTGCCTAGCGGCCCGAAAGTACCACTTTGCCGGCCGGGGCCGGCTTGAGACAGTGGTAATGTCGGCCTCGCTAGGCAGAAAAATAGTATACACATCACGGGAAGCAAATAAGAATGACTCAGATCGCATATTTTTCACCCTCGTCTTCGGCTTGGGTTTTTTGAAAATGATTTATTAAAACGTTTTGCTAACTGTATGATTACTCAAATAATTATTATGAATCCCAATATTTATTTCCAGTCCTATAAAGAAATTGAAGATTTACCAATTCATTATCATTTTATAGAAAATTATTTTCAATTTCTGCCCATAAGAATTAATGTATTTTTGCAATGGTAAAGTTCGTAGTTTGGCCGCAAAACCCGAGGGGCAGCAAAGTTGCGCACGGTGCGAATACAATTTTTGCTTTTGCATACCCAGCCAAAAAATGCATTTTATACATGCATATTCTGCAGACTGAATATTTTTTTCAGTACCAATTACACAGTATATTTTTTGCAATTTAAAATTTTTGGGGTTAACAATGATAACGTTTATTTTCTATTCATAGGTGATATAACTAATGTATAATAATAACTATTTTTATTTTTATTACTCTTTCTACAAAAAATTGTAAATACCTTAATTTAATATACTTATATTGTGAGCAACTACTAAGCGAAGGAGACTATCTCGATGAGGACTGAAATCATACGCGTTAAAATGACCTTAGTACACGTGTTGCGTATAGTATTTCTTTTACACAACATGCATATAAAAGCGAAATCTTTGCACGCATTCGTGCGTCAAATCGAATTTTATGCTCGGAGTGTTAGAAAATGTATATACAAAACTGAAACCATTATTAGCAAATTAGAAGCCAGCATATATAGAGATAGTTATATTACAAATGGTTGAAATATATGTTTATAAAATATGATGAAGGATTTTTTCTGTGTATTCTAGAAAATAAAATTTGGAAGATTCGCACTTGCAAAAATAATGCATATATCTTTTAAAATTATATATATTACTTTTGGAGAATCAATATCCCTTTTAATTGATTTTAAAAACTAAGTATAAATCATAATGCATAATTTCATTATAGATGGCAAGGGGAATAGAAGAATGCTACGCAGAAAATAGTGATCCAGAAATCATTCTTGAAAATATCTCTGGCTTTTTCTTTTTTCAGGGATTGATAGCAAAATATGTAACCTCTATACTGACCGAGAAAAAGGTAAGGTATTAAGAAAGAATTTTGCTTTGATTAGTATATTATATTATGGGTATTTTTTTTTTGGACGGGTGTATGAACAACATGCTAACCCATATTGACCATACGAAACCAGGAACACCAGCCTAGAACCGCTTTTTGCATTCCTTCGGGCTGGGTCCTGTTCTCAGTCGGGTCGACTCTTCCTTCTTCTTCGCTGTTTCCCTAAGTCCCTCGTCCGCTGCTCAAGAGGAGTTCAAGAGCGTACGATCTTCTTCGTTTCACTTGGGGTTGAAAATTACATCCGTAGTCGACTCTTCGCCCTCCATATTCTTGCAGACGAGGACTGCTTAGACAACGCTGGCGACCTCCGTTCATGACTCCTAGTTCCGCAGCATCGTGGATGTCACTATATCGGGCCGGAAAGGGCCCAAACCCTCCAGCCTTCGTACAGCGCTACAGTAGATAAAGCCTGCATCCGGTGTTTTCCCCATTTTGTGGAGATACGCACGGAAAAGGCCATGCCCCGACAAAAACTGGGTTAGCTAATAATAATTTACCTCTCCGTGGAGGCGGTTGAGCCATTATGTCTCGAGCTGAGGAATCAGCCGATCGGTCAACCGCCTACACGGATCCAGTTTTCAGTCTGTAGTGTTTCGGCCCGGGCTCTCTCTGCTGCGGATACGTGCCGAGCTGCGATCTAGTCTGGTGGACCAGATAGCGCTCCAGAGCCAGCAGGTCTATGGGGATGAGGCCCCCGATGACCAACACCACAGCCTCAGAGACCGTACGGTACGAGGACGCGATACGAAGGGCCCCTCTCCGTTGCACTACGGCCATCCTCTTCTAGCACTTCTCTATCCACAGCGCATCAACCCATACTGCCGCCCCATGGAGCATTATGGACTCTGCGGTCCGCATGAGCGTACGTCTCCAGTAGAGGCTCAGACCCCCAATGTTGGCCATTACCCTGCTAAGTGACGCAGACACAGCGGCCTCTTTATCCGCTGCTCTCTCGATGTGGCTTCAGAAAGTAAGCTTCATATCAAGCATCACTCACTGCTGTCTTAGTTCGGAATGTCACGTGCTGCACCGTAAAGTCACGTATCGTAGGGATACGTTTCCCCGTAATAAGTACGATGTCGGTTTTCGTGGCCGCCAACTCGAGGCCACGCTCCTCCATCCACCTGGAAACACGACGCGTTATCTGAATGAGACACATTTGTGCTGCTTCAACATCGCGAGCGATTGTGACGGCAGCTACGTTATCTGCATACTCAACCAGAAATATCCCCTCAGGCATCTCTATGCGTAGGGTTCCGTCATAGGAGATGTTCCATATGTCCGCACCCAACATAGACCTCTGAGCGGCCCCAGCCCCGAGCTCCTTCTTTTTTGGGCCATCGGATACGAAGCCTTCCCTCAGATAGCTCCGTATCGTACGAAGTATATATTCGAGGATCTGGAAATCATGCTGCATTACGTTTTGGGTATCGACCTATCTAACCATGTTGAAAGCATTTTTAACATCCAGAAGGGCTACCAGGCGAACAAGGCGAGAAAAATGATGTCCTCTCCTCGTAGCCCCAGCCGTATGTACAACCTCCTCGATCGCGGCAATGGTCGATCTTCCACTCATGAAGTCGTATTATCACACAACGCCGAAGCCTCGCGGTTCAGGAATCGACATGGCCGCTGTCCCAGTGACATCGGGTAAGTAACAACACCCTGGCTCACTCATACTCCGATACTGCCTGCTGATAAGAACGACTCGGAGCAGATCTGGGCCAGTTATTTGAGAGCAACCGTGCTCCTATGTAGATTGCCCTGTAGAGCCCACGTCATCGTGCCGTCTCAGGCATTGCTGCGCGATACGCCGGGCAGCAGCTAGATCCGGAAAAGTATTTACGCATTTCCGGAGCTCGCTCAGCTTTGCAAAGAAAACCCAAAGGTTCTGCCACCCTGTAGGTTAAAGCTCGGTGTCCCTCCACGCCACACTTAAAGCAGCAGGCGCTCCTGTTCGGTCCGCTGCAGTCTCGGCTGTGATGACCGAAACCTACGTACCGAAAGCACTTTGTCACTTCAATGGGTCGCCTTACCCTGCATGTCACCCATCCAAGCCTCAGACGAGCTGACTTTAGCAAGCGGTTCGCCGTGGCCTCGTATAACATCATGAATGCTTTGCATTTCTGTATGTGGATCGGCTTGGTCACCGTTACATCGATTACAGTCAAGGTCCAGGATCTCCAAGGTATTCCAGGGAACCAACTCCCTCACACTGCCGACCGTCCTTTTTAGGATGTCCGAGAAACTCGACCTGTTCTCGGCGGTAGTGTTCTTCAGCTCGAGAAGAACCTCACCAGTCCTAGTGCGCCGAATGTTTTTTATTTCGACGCCACAGTCCTCGGGCTAGACACTTTGAAAACGCGATCCGCTGTTCGACTGTCCAGTGGATCTTCTCGCACATTTCTTCTCTGCTTTCTTCTTCTTCTTCTCTCAGTCTGCGGGTGTTGCATGTGTCAAAGTCTGGCTCGGTTCTACCTCCCTCAGTCATCTCTGTGGGGGAGACTGAGTTATACTTCTCTGCTTAAGGCGTCGCTTGGGGAGCTATGGATGGTCAAACTTTGACCGCCCTGGATTTCCCTCCTAACCTATTTCTGACAGTAAAGATAGTCATTCTGTCATCCTCTAACGCTTCTATCTTCTCCTTAAGTTTTGGAAGTCCGTCTTTGATAGTTTTATTAACGTTGGTCTGTTTCTTTGTGGATTCCAACATCGCTTTTAACATTTTCTTTATGACCGCGAGGACTTCATCCTACCTAGACTCGACTGCTGTAAGGTCTCGTCGTAGAGTCGATAGTTCCTCATCGACAACGTTCTCTCCTACGCTGCAGTTACTTGCAGCCTTCCCTGGGGACAGACCATACTTACTGCTGCCATGCCCGTTTCCTCCTTGCTCCTGTTCGTTACTCGTTCCCATGATGCTGAAAAAAGAATTCTTCACGGGATGTGTCCGACCCCCTAAATCCCCCCCGTCTATGAGGGCAGCTGATATGTCCACAGAACAAGTCTGCAAATGATTCCAGACTAGGCACATCATGCCGGGATATAGCACGCTCCGCCTAGCTAGCCCACATCCGCTCTCTCGAGCCTCCCACCCCGAGCAAGGTGTTCAGTTTTCTGTACAGTTTCCGTCAAGCGTCACGCGACGAAACGCACTCGATGATACCGATTAGCTGGTGCTGACTAGACACCGGTATCCCGTCTATCCGTAAGCGGGAACGAAAGTTGGTCGAGTTCTCTTCGGCGTTATCTCAGATCCTCCCCCCCCAGGATCTGCTTTTGGCAGCTCATGAGCCGCACCGTACGGCAAACGCGGTGGTTTACCGTTAGTTGAGAATAGCATTTTCCTCTTTCATACTCGTCAGATTCATATCCTCATACGTTGAACAGTAAATGGATATATTACGGGTATACATTAAACACTAGTTAAAGCGGTTCAATGAAATAAGAAATCAATTTATATAATAATTCACTTTGGTTTCTGCAGTAACATTGATGAATATTAACGTTGGTACTTACTAGTTGAAACATCTTTATGAAGAAATCATGAGGGATTGGAAAGAAATAAAAAATGAAGCTGAAGTTGCAGTACTCCATCGTTTTGCTGAAATTGGATATCGATTAAATCTTGTTTACACAGGTATAGTAAGTAAAGGAATATTTATTCTTTTAATTCTGTAACCCTGGTAGAAATTGAAATTTTGAATATTGTCAGGAAAGTAATAATTGGTCAGGACAAATAGCTGTTTCTTACCTTGTGATGAAACGCTTTTTCTCGAATTATTTAGGGATTTAACCCGTTTCGCCCCGAATAGCAATTTTTTCATCTCATCTTATGATGCTGTAACTTTTGATGTAAATAACCTGAAAAAAATTTCATATATAGTATTTCTGATAACTCAAAGACTCATCTTTCAAACGACGTCACTAAATTTTGTCTAAATATTGATGTGAAAAAGTTATAGCTTATTTCTCTAAAAAAAGCGTGTGATTTATAGGTAATTTTATTGAAAAACTTAATATTTTAAATATATATCTATACCCTTCAGAATCTCGTTGGAATTTTTCAATTTCATTGACTGGAAGTCGAGATGTGTACATCAAGTGTTGGAAATTGTACTAAGCTCAGTAATTCCGAATTATGCAATGTACGAAAGATTGTTTTTCAAGCTTTAATTAATAATCTTAAGTTACCGACCTATAAATAAAATTCTTATATTAGTGCAACATATAAAAATGACAAACAGGAGTTTTTTTCTTCAAACTGTGACATCTCGGCTTCATAAAATCTCTGAGAGCCAACTAAAAAACTAAATTAACGCTTAAGCGATAAGCTTTACAGTGTCGTAGTTAGATTTATGGATAAATTTGACAAATCGTATATTGTCAAAATTCAAAATGGATAGGTATCTCAGGTATTTGACACGGCGTTTGATAGATGAGAGTTATGGTTATCGAAAATGCTATATATGGAATTTTTCTGGGATATTCCGGGACATCAAAAGTTGAGAAGAAAAAATAGGGTAAAGGAAGGTATAGGAACAGACCTTCGAAGTGTCGCAATAAATATATTTTTTTTAAAGTTGCATATTGCTTGGTTCTTTCAAGATCGATAACTTTCTACACTTATTGTTAAATAGCTTATATTCTGTCAGAAAATTATATACTTCAAGAAATCAAATCACTCAAAATAGCTTAACCTACTCAACTTTTTCAGTTTATATATATACCAGCGCTATCATGTACATTGCATTGCCTGCAGCTGTGCCAATGTTCCTGAATGCAGTTATGATAAGAAACGAATCGTTCAAGTTGAACCTTTGTCTTTATGCTGACTATTTTGTTGACGAGGAAAAATATTTCATTTATCTGTTCATTGATACTTTGATTGCTGGTTACGCGACTGTCATTGTCGCAATTGCCATTGATTCTACTTTCGTTAGTTGCGTACAGCATGTACTTGGACTTTTTAACATTATTAAGTAAGTAATATCTTATTCATAAAAAAAAAAACATAACCAAATAAAAAAAATTAAAATATATAACCATAAAGAGTTTTGTACAGCGGGCAACGTTAATACTTTAAAAAACATAGTTTATAGTCCAAATGTTGTTTTCCATCGATATGGCTTGATTAATTTTGTGACTCTATCCGTAAATACATCTAACAAATCTTAAAAGTTCTTAACTCACTATTTCACATTATAGTTGTAGGTTACACAAAGCATTTACGATTGTATCAGATCCAAATCGATTTGCCTCGAAAAATATGGAAGACGAAGTACACAAGTGTATACTCAGTTCTATACATATTCACAAAAGATCTATTGAGTTAAGTGCATAAAAATTAAAAAAATTATTTTTAATTGTCTAAGTTCATATAAACAATGTATGTTATAGGTTGGCAAATGTAATTCAGTCTACCTATAATGAGTGTTTTTTCTTTATCGCAGTGTTACTTTTGCTTGGTATAAGTACATTCACTGTTGACGTAAGGGCCGATAAAAACACCCTTTATATATAATATTTAAATTTCATTCCTGTCCGTAATAAGAATTGTTATTTTGTATGTTATTTGCAGTTACTAATAAATCTCAATAATCCACTGAACTTTCTGCGGATAGCTGTGCTGTGGGTAGGTTCATTAATATACATGTTTTATGTGAATTATCCAGGACAAAAACTACTTGACGCCAGTGACGACCTTCTCGAATCAATGTATGTTAACATTAAACTTACATCAAGAGGATACGCATTCCACAACAATAATGAAAGTTTTGTGTAACATTTTTTTCAGTTATGCATGCGGTTGGTACAGGTTTCCAGCAAAAACACAAACGTTGGTTAAATTTATGTTCCTGCGAAGTACCATACCCTGTCGTTTAACAGCCGGTCCTCTACTTGACATGGATTTCGAAAGCTGCTCTATTGTAAATTATCCTACTTTTTACATGCTTAATAACACATTCAATGTTGCCCACAATGTGAAGAGGCTACTAAAGATTTATTTTAGACCAATTTTCTAAAGAAGTTATCATCGAATTTATCTTCCTCAAATGATCTTACAGTACCTAGAGAAAGCATTACCTTTTTTTTAAACCAAATCCATGACTTTAAAATACATGTCCTTGTAAGCCTGTAACTTACACACGTTACTCGTTGTGTTTCGTATGAAAACCCCAAAAGGTTAGCACGCGAAACCAGAGTTCGTGTACTGGACTGAGTGCACGAAACGATAACTTTATTTTTTACTTTATCTTTCCCACCGAAAGGCATTAGTGCCTCGGAGATGTGTATTGGTGAGTCTGCGGCTCGAGGACAATGGAGCGGGATGATTTTGGTTTATTACAGACTATCTATTATCGTGCATTGGATAATGGACAGATGATATTGTATTCTATCTTCATTGATTTCGGCAGAAAAATATATTACTTTTCTGCCTTATCCGTGAAAAGTGCATAAGCATCACGGATTCAATTGGAAAGTGCAATGCTTTCTAAGTTGACCGCTAGAATCTCAAAAACCTTTTTTATTTTCTATTTAATAAGCCTATCCACTATCGCTTAGTGGATCGTCGACAGGCTATTTAAAATTACTCTGCACATAAAATTTTGCAAAAACATTGCCTTTTTCTGGTTTGTTCAAGCGCAGTACTCAGAAAGCACAGCTTGGGTTCACTGGAGAACGCAAAGTTGTTTAGCTAGCTGCGAGTACATTGACGCGAGTAGCTCGACTCAGATCGTATACCTTCCTCGAGTTCGCCAGACGCCTGAGCTTACAATAAACGACTGGTTAGTCGCGGCGGAATAATAACGAAGGTGAATTAACTCACGCGGCTTGATCGACTGATTTCCCTCTCTCCTTTATCTTTTGGGCGTGCAGCTTTCGCTGGTGGAGACTTACTATATTGCATGTAAATAAACAGTGGTGTCTCGATATCGATTAATATCATTGGATGCGTGCAGTCTGACCGAGACCTTGAGAGCGTAACAACGAAAAATATTTGTAAAATTTTTTAACTCTTTTCAACTATCTTTTCACAGGCGGGAGGGCTTTGCCCCC
>UELV01179775.1:7345-22192 GCA_900490015.1 Megastigmus stigmatizans
ATATATATATATATATATATATCATAGCGTCGCGCACCTGCTATCTACCTTCACCCCTTTTTTCCCCTCTCCCTTCCTTCCTCCCTATTCCATCTCATCTAATCGAACCTTTCCTGATTGTAGCGAATCGACTGCGCGGGAGCAGCTGAATTTTTGGATAGACGCGCCCGCACCCACATAAATTCGAGGTAAAGGGAAAGAAGAAGAGGAGGGAAATCTAATTACGTCAATCCATAATACCAGTGGCTCTGACTGTACGCCTCATAATTCTTTTAACGAGTCGCAACGTGGGTTTGCGCTTATCGTCCAATGTCTTGCTCACTTGCTATATACGCGTAACATCGTAAAAGTCGAATATTACTCTTACTGCGAGACGGTGACTGAGTATTATTGCCGCTGAGTGTTATTAGCGATATTGGACTCTCCAAAGGGGGAGGGGAGAGAAAAAAAATCGGCTTGGAGACCAGATGGGAGGCGTGAGGGTGAAAAAAGGTATACTTGGTCACGTAAGGCCTCTCTTTTTTGTGCGCAGAGGGGAATATTTCTGACAAAAGTGGATCGTTTGCATTAATTTTGGCTTCGAGTATACTGGCATTACGTAAATTATGTTTACAGCGGGAACGTGTACAATGAATTTAAATTGGAGAAATTTATTTGTGCGCGCGCGTGTGTATATATGCACGAGGAACAGGTGTAAAGAATTTTAAAACCTTGAATTCCGGACAATTTACTATCGCGGCAAAACGTGGATGTAAAAAAGTAGTAGAATAAACAGATCAACTTGATTGCCGTCAAAAATATATCTCTCTTTATTTAATAAATTGTAAAAAGTATATGCTGTTTTGCAAAATTTTTTTTTTCGTTACCAGCCAATTAATCATCTTCTACAATCGAGGAAAATAATACAGTTCTATCTCGTACAAAGAATTTAAAGAGAAATCCAATTAAACGTACTTCTGCAGTGCTTGGAAATATCCATCTCACAGTGAACGTACGAATACATCAACAAAAGCGAATTGTCGGAAAGAACCTTTATAAAAAAGTTTTTGTATACCATCCGCGAGAAAACTGGATTTTTCGGAAACGTTTCCACCACGTTTACACTAGAATTTCATAAGAATCGACTACGGCAAATTACGCAATGGGGGAGAGAAAAAAGCAGCAGTCAAAGGTACATAATGTAACCTAGATATTATAAAAAATAAAACATCCACGAGATCGTTCGTTTATTTATTCGTTTCAATCTGTGCTCTTCCTATATTTTAATTCATATTATATTCATGTTCTACCGCAGCTGTCACAAGAAAAGCTCACCGCACTCAATCGCTGCACCTCAATTACAAAAATAATTATTGCTTAGTTCCATCAGTGCGATGACGCTACAAGGACATCACTCGGAAACAAAGTACCTTTTGAACCTAGGAACAATATTAACCTTGCATTCAACAAATTCACCTTTAACACCAAAAGTTCACCCTGAACTTGCAAAAACAAAGAAAAAAGATAAATCGTTCAGCTGCAACTCCCTTTCTCATAGTCTGGCTAAAAATACATCATATAATTGGCCCAGTTAATTATCCATCGTAAAAGGCTAACGCGCGACACGTTAATTAACGACCAGCAGCAGTAGTAGCAGCAGATATCCCGAAGATATTCTGCCCCTTTTCCGTATACTTGTTAGCGGTGCTAGTGGGATATCGCTCGTGAGTCGCGCGTATATTAAGCGTAACGCGCGGCAGCGGCAGCTCTTTCACCTCTCTTTACGATTGCACGTGTAAAACAGACCCCCAGGCCAAGGAACAAGGAAGAAGACGTAGCTCTATACATCTATATATATATATATATATAGTATGGGTGTGTGAGTGTATAATACGGCACGTAGTTCGTATAGGGGGAACGACTCTTGGCTCGGGTTGTAATGAAAGAGGAAGTGGGGAGCGAAATTTCCTACCCTCACAGCGTGTGTGTATATGTGTGTCTGTATTAATCTTTGGCTAAGTGTATGTATGTGTGTGTAGGTGAGGGATGATGGGATGATAAAAGGAGGTGGAGAAGGGAATCGAGGGAGAGAAAAAGGGCTAAAGAGTGTGGGGGAAGAAAAATTACATCTCCTGGCGTTTTCTTTTCTCTCTCTGCTGTTGATGCTACTGCTGTTGGTCGGACGCTTTTACAGCGCTCGGGAGTCTCTTGTATTCTCGTGAACGAGACACGCTCCAGATGACTTTATGTGAGAGTATCCGTCTGTGCACAGGAACTCCGGTGCAATGTGTAAGGGTGTCGTCGTCTGGTTTGCTTCGCCGTTTATGAGAAAGTTCCAACTCGACGGACGTTTTGAGAGAGATCCACGAGTATGGAGGTTTAGAGAGAAAATTGCGGACTAGACGAATGTCAAGTCCAGTCGTATATTTCTATGGAGCTTGGCGAATTTTTCGAGATATATGTGGTGGGTGACCGGCGTATGTGCGAAAAATATCGAGTCAAGAGTCGATGTGATTTCTGGTACCGAGTAAATTGCTTGGTCGTATTTTGAAAAAGTAACCCGAAATCGAATATTTGTTATCTCAAAGGGAGTTGGAGAATCTTGATCTAAATTGATGAAGTATTATAGATACATACGGGTACGTCCAGACTAAGCGTTTTCCAAAACGAAACGATGGGCTGATATAGAAGAGAAAGATCGTTTTGGAAAACTGCCATATTGGAACGTACAGTCGACGTAAAGTATATTTTTTTTAAATCCCAATCGATTTCTTTCGAAAATATAAATTGAATCTGCACCTAAACAGATCGGCAGGCAAACGATCAGTATACGTGTATTTGTTATCTTTGGTAACCGAGTACTCTGTAAACGTGTATCTCAATTTAAACACCTCAAAGCCATAAAAACAAGCGAAAACCACAACAACCGACCTAACGCGGCAAAGAATTTTCATGCTTGCAAAAACAAACAGGTCCACGCATCCTTTATTTTCCCTTCAAACGAATTAATTATCGATCAGCTCTCTCACGCGCTTTTTTCCTTCAATTCCTCTCTCTCTCTCTCTCTCTCTCTCTCTCTCTCTCTCTCTCTCTCTCTCCTGTTATTTCTATTTTTGTACTCTCGATACTGCACGATAACAATCAACCGGGTGGTACAAGCTAAGAAAAAAAAGAGAAAAATCAAGAGTCGAAGAGAAGAAGAAGCGATGATTAAAAAAATATCGCGTCATATCGGCTCTCACCCCGAGAAATTGGAAAAAAAGTAAATAAACTCCGACAGCCCACACACAGACACACATCAACCGTCTACAAGAGAAACGAGATTATATATAACACGCGAGTGAAAGACTTGAACAAGTGCATATAACGTGGAGGAAACGTTCAGCTCGGCCGTATCGAATTCCGGCGGACCACTGCCGGAAATGTGGCCGCCGCCTTGGCCGCCGAGAGTAAGAGAAGACGCATTATTTCACCGGGTTGGAAATTGACACTCGAGGTCGCGACTACCGCCACCAGCGTCGTCGTCGTTGTAAACTGGCCATGAAATATATGGGTCAATGGCATAATATCGACAAGTGCACGCGCCTGTCTGTGAAATGGAGCGCGTGGGTTCGAAAATTCTCCTTTTTTCCTTCTTCCTCTTCTCGCGCCTCGTTCCCTTGACTGATGGACGCGCGTACAGTACTCACGCACACCTTCGCGAACTTGGCGATCTTAATCGTCCGCTGGCTGTGTGGTGAAAATTAATGGTTGTACGGACTGCACGAGTGTGGCCCAATTTTTAACACCTGTTACGTGGCGATGCATTTATTTTACTCGGGCCGCGAGTTGTTTTCTGTATATTGCGTATATTAATGGACTCGAGGGCTTAATTATCAGGGGACTCATGAATTAATTTTCTTTCGTTGTCCGAATTAAGTAAACTTGATGTACATTGTTTTAAAACAATTATTTAGTGTATTGATTAATAGTATCGAAGCGATTGTTAATTATTCACTGGAATCTACTTTCAATACAAAGTTTCCAAGCTTCCTCCAGATAAAAAGTCGAAAGTGCCTCGCTAGCCTTTTTTACTAACCGCACGAACCAATTGAAATCCCAAGGAATCGACTAAGCATATAGTCAACACAGCAGCCACGCTTAATGGCTAGAATTCCAACAACTCCCGTATACCACGTCTTCAAAGCTCGTGGAGAGGAAAAAAAACAAACAAACGCGACTCGCGCAAACTTTTCTCGCGGTCCATACATACGAGAGTTTCCCCTCAAGACACTCTATAGAGGTCACATCTATAGGTTCTCCGACTAGAAGAGAGGAAAAAAAAGAACTACGCGGGATGCACTCCAATATACATGAATTACAAGTTGGTCGCGCAACTGCATGTGTATATATATATATGTACATCGACCTGCCACACCTGTCCATCGCTTCATGCAGACTCGATAATTCAATCAAGAAACTTCCGCTCGTTCCGCACTTTGCTTCGTAACAAGCTCTCTCTCACACACACACACACACACACATACACACATACATTCTCTTTCCATCTCTGTCGCTCTTGCTCGCCTTTGAGCGCACGGAATTCGCGAGAGTAGTCGCCTGGCAACTGCCAGGAAACTATCGAAAATACCGGCCTCGCTCCTACTTCCATCGCGGATTCTTTTCTCGACTTCTTTGCCGCGGCCTATACATTCCTTCGCTTATCTTTGCACTGACCGAATTAGCTGCGTGTCTTTTTCTAGTCGTAAAACCAACTATATAAAGTTGATTTAAAGAACACGTCAATCAGTTGAATGCAATCAATAACAAATATACGTATAGAGCAATTTGAATTTACGGAAGTATATAATATAGGTGACCGAAAGCGACGACGAGTATTACGAGTGCGAAAATTACTCAACGTTCAATGAACTACTTGAAACGAAGGCCCGACAGGTCGCACCCGTATAAACTCTCGAATATACACTTGCGTCTGTACAGTCGCAACGAATACGTGCGTAACGCTCACCGACCGGCCACGTCTATAATATACACACTCTGTATCGCAACAACTCCCATACACAGACGAAGTGAAATTCGGACCAGTGGCCGCACGCACATACATACATGTATGACACGCCGAATATACAGAGGCAGACTGAGCAGTGCGTGTCAGGCGATTTGCGAATGATTGGCAAATCATCATCACCGTCGCCGTCATCGGGTGGGCGCGCGTCTGTGTATGAACGTTAGAGAATAGGGCAGCTGATGATCGTGTGGCCTTTTGGTTCGCCGAGTATTAAACGTATAAGCCTTTGATGCGTTTCTCTGCGCGCGGTGTATACCCTGTGTTTATGCGCTGCGGGGGTAGGCGACGTACGCGATGATACTCGCGGTTGACGGAATATCGATGACGAGTGCGGGTGGAGGGAACGGGATATGCAAAGCCGTGCAGTTGAATTTTTGATGCGATCCTTTGCAATTACGAAGCGATTATTTTGTATCGCGTAACAGTCAATGATAAATTATATATAAGCTTTACGAAAATTTGAAATGCCCAATTTTCTCGTAATTTGTTTTTAATGGCTTTATCATTGCGATTCAATGTTTCTTGTACATATATAAGTATACACTTTACTGCGACGAAGGATCGACTTGATCGAGAAATAATAGTATGTCTGAGTTGAACAGATACAGTGAAAGCAAAATAGAGTGAAAAAGAATGACGGTAAGTGTCACCTTCATTTTTTTTCACGTCAAGTGCTATCAGATTATTAAGTCTACATTTGCGGTGTGAATGCATTGCTATTATATATAAAATGACTTCATAATGTACCAGTAAAACCCTTATGTAATTGATTGTAAAATTGAATGTTATTCTCAGTCAATATTGACGACCAACACACTAGTTTAATTATTTTCCTATTATTGTATACAGTTTGTGCACTCCTCTAGAGAGAATGATTTATACTTTCTTATAATTTTATTTTAAACAATTGTCTTGCTGGCCTCACTACAATGACGATTGCAGCACTTGCAACGCTGGCAATGTTTCAGTTATAGAATCGTAATTTAGGTCGATATAAGCATACCGTTATAACTTTACTACTTCTGGAGCTATAGGCATTATTCTCCGCGCATATTAACTAATAGTAAGATGCAAAGTCTCGAGCTGCTTATAAACTCATGTCGAAGTACGCACTATAAACCGATTATACCATTATTATCAGTGTTGTTCTGATTAGAGTAAACTGAATCAATGTGAAAATTAAATAAAAATAAATGCGTTTTATTTATCTTTAAAAATTGCATTAAGCAGCGATAAGAGGATAATCATTATTTTTAATGAAAATGAAATAATGGTAAAGTCCATTTTATCCAGAAACTGTCTTATTAAATTATCTTTTTACGAGAATTTTTATTACATCGCAAGGATAAACTCATTATTAAATAATGAAAGATTTCATTATTTCCCAGTGCTTCAGCCAGTAAACGCTAATTAAGCTTGATAAATTAAGTTTCGCATTATTTCTAAATGAATTGAATAAAAACTTTTAATGGCTGATTCGCTCAATGTTTCTTTCCACTTAATCACTGTTTTTAACACAGTACTTAGCCATTTACTTAAAAAAAAACTTGCTATTTGCTAAACCTATCAATTAAAATCGATTTACGAGATAATAATATATATCCTACAAATTTTCTATTCCCAAGAATACAAGTGTAGCGAGAACGTGACTCGAGCAAAGCTCGGGGATTGATTGGGAGCGATCCCCGACGAAAATGTACCAGATCTAGAGCAGATTTCAAAATCATTTTCAAAGCTGACCGACATACGGAGCCCATTAAACCTTTAGCTTTTCCCGCCTTTTGCGACGAATCGGACGGGTAATTTCCGCCTTTCTATTCGTCTAATCTCTGCCAACCCATCAAGTCGAAGGTCAGAGAATTATGTCGTTAACCTCACTTGCTCAACATTTTCAGCTTGTCACAAACACTCTCTCGAAATGTCAGATTTTTATTGCATGATATCAAAGTCTCTTATTTTACTCGAACTGTTCATTACAATACAGAGGTGAAAAAGTTTAATTTTATAATAATTAATATTATGCATTTCGTGTAAAGTTTTTACTTGTACAATATGTATAATTAAAAGTGTGAAGAATTTAAAACTGCGGGTATAGCAAAGTTAAATCATTAAAAAATTATAAATGCAACGGCTGCAGTTTTTCAAGTTGAATAAGAAAAGAATAGATATAAAATAAAAGCAACATATCTTCAAGTCAGCTCCTAAATTCAACAAAAAAGGCGAAATGTACAATTCGAGTAAAAGCTTTCATAGGAATATCCCAAGCAGAAAGGGGGGAAAAATTCTGAATTTATAATAAACGCGATAAGTCCTCTTTTACTGTACAATTTATAACACAGATAAAAAGGAAAATCCACGGGATTGCCGTGGAATAAAAGCGAGCTCTAAAAATCATTCGGCCAAGGAATAAGGAATATAAGAGGAAAATTCTTCTCACTCGTAACAAGCTAGAAACGCAGCTTTCAGGTATCCGTCGCATAAAATTTCACGCGCGCGTCTCGATGAAAATTCTCATATCGCTAACATGACCCGACCCACCAATGAAAGCTTCGACTACCAATATGGAAAAATCGAATCCGTATCCAAATTAATGCCAACTTATACGCGTGCAAAAAAAATGTGTGTATATATACATATGTTCTCCGGGAGCCCGTAATGAATGACTAACGAAGCTATTAGCATGTTAATCGACCAATTTTGCTATTTTCCGTCGGATACATTTCTTTACTCAGCTGAATCGGATAAGGAAATGACGAGTTGCTCGTTTCTCTTTGGCTTATACTGCGTCGTTTCGAGCTTTCTTAATGATCCTTTTTCTGATGGGACGCATATGCACTCTCGTTTAGATAAGGCGTTTACTTACTCAAAGTGATTAATGCAAATAATGCATATGACTTTGCATTATTCATAACTAGCATTGTCAAAGTACAGAATCCGCTGTTTTAGCCAATAGTTATGAAAATTCGTAAAGGAAATTTTTTTTCTGGTCATCTGCGTTCCCGAATTAATATTTCAAGTTCAAAAGCCAAATAATTAAATATTAAAATGAAGCCAAAATGTTTTCACTCGGGAGAATGTTTCGCGCAAATTGTGTCAAAGTACATGAATTAATATGGTATACGTCTACGTACGCTCGTGGTTCAGCTTTACATATTCCTATCTCATGCTTACAGATTAGAAATTATACTTCACATGTTATTAAAGCCTTTGATGCATACATTATTCTTGGGTTTTGAAACGTTTAAGTACATTTTGATAATTCCAGACGACTTCAATAAACTTTGATCCAGACCCAAAATAATCAAATTTAAAAAAAAACAAAGATGTAAAAGTGATATTCCAATTCATGTACTCCTTTGTAAAGTTCCATACATTGTTTCTATATCCTCACATCTGGTACTGTAATAAACTCGTTTAATTTATTATCGCTCATCAAGCATAAATTAAATCTCCAAATTACCCAATTCGAGTCATCGCGACACTCGCCGCTTAACCTGCTAACCTTCCTCTCTAACGAGCAATTAAAATCCACCAAAAAGAAAAGCGTCGTCAATGACTTTTTGCTCTTGCTCTCACGTCTGAACAATATGTTTATACGTTTGAAGCTCCGTTGCATTCGTCCTCCGCATAATCAAAACGTCTCGTAAAATTTTAGCGATTTTCATGTACATACAGCCAAGATAAAATAAAATCTACACTTACTCAAGGCTGTTGCACACACACGAGGTCCAGCTGCCACACAAAATTTAAACACTGAAACCTGCGGGGTTAAAGCATTCGACTACACACACATACACACACACAAAGTCAAGTTTTAACGAGCTTCCACTCGCGGCTCATAAAGCAACTAACTAAATTAAACATCGGACAGACTCAAAGAGGGCCGGTAATGATGCGTGGCAGGCAGCAAGCTCCCCGAGCTTTTGTGCAGTAGCAGCAGCAGCAGCGTCGCGTCATAAGCACACACTCATCTCGCGGTCTAGCTTTAAAAGCTCCGCTGCATAATATATACGTGGCTCCATCTGTGTGTGTATGTGTGTGTACACACAGGTAAGCCAATGAAGCATTCGTGATTTTAGACTAGAGATGCAACGGTCTAGACAAGGCCTTTTGTCGACACGATAAGAAATGCCTCGACTCCCGAGCTGGGACAAAATTATGCTGTCTAGAGATAATCCCGCTGGCATTAATCTAGACTGGGTGTAGGTTGTATTGCAGAGTAATGATTGAGCTAATACCGTCTGGCAGGCTAAGATCGATACTTGCAAGCTAAGCTGGAAATGAGCTGACCAATTAGCCGTATGCTCACAATTCTTAGAGAAAAGGTGATGCTTGAAGCTTTGGGTGCAGAATTCTTTTAATTTGTGTATATATACTGCTTGCATCAAAAGCATTAAGATATATTTATTTATATACCAAATTGCTGTGAAAGTGCAATCGACGTAAAATCGCGCATCTTCATCACTCAACAAGAACATTTTTCGTCCAGTCACTTGTACTGAAAAGAATAATCATACCTCCTCGCCATCTTACATCTCATTTGGTCCAACGTCGGTAAAGTTCAAGTCCAGTGATACATCAAATTTTCCTCATACATTACGCACCTGAATCTTAGGTACTATACACACGAAGATGGCGCACAAATGCCAAAAGAGAGCAACGGAACTCGCCGACGATAACGAAAAGCTCCTCCGCTGCGTAGTCGTCCGCTGTGCACTTTCGCGCTGACGCAGAGTATCTACCGCATCCTCGCGCACACTTCTCTTGGGACGCGATGTATCGATATAGCTTCTAAGCCATTCTACCGCGTGCATATACCCGTGACGTTGATATATCGGCAAACTGCAGAAGCACTGCCTCTCTCGTAATGTAATAATCGGGAATTTTTTGCACTTTCTACTCTACTGCGGCTGATCGAATTACACGGGGAAAGAAAGACGTTGCGTAGTTACATGCGCCAGCAAAGTACGAGTGAATAAAATTTGCAATCGATCAGTTCGTCTAATACTTATAATGAGAATTTTATATCATCCTTTTAGGGAATTTAGAATTCACGGGTGTGGGTTTATCACGAGCTTGCGATTAGAGTGTTGTTACACTTATGGTTGAATGTGATGCGCGTGCAAGGTGTTTATAAGCTGGCTTAGAGTTTCTGCGCAGTATGAAAGTTTGAAACGACCCTTTTAAGCGTTTTCATAAACAGATGTGACACGTTTTCGGAAGCGTTTCGAAACGCGTCATCTTCTCTCGAACTACTCGGATAATTTTACTCGTTCGTGAAATTTTGGACTTGATTATTCGAATATTTGTAAATCGAAATTTGTAATTCGTATATAGCAAGTATGTGTAAAAACAGGCTCATAAATCAAGTCCACCCCTGGTATTCGTTATGTAAATCACGTATTTTGCCAGATATTCCCGTAAAAAATTACGATCGATAGTTGCGAAAGTTTCGATACACACGTAATACATAAACGACCGATCGTCATAATAAGAAATGCGGAAAAGTGAAAAAGTGAGAGCAACTCCGGAGAGAAACGTTCGGTTGATTTATTAGCGAGTATCGCTTAATTTACGGTCAGAAAAGCGTCGGTGCTTAGCGAGATTTGTAATTTGTCAAGAGAGGCCCGACGCGCATTATACGAGATGAATGAAGTCATTTTTCGCGAAATACGGCAAAATACCCACTTAAGAAAAAAAGAGAGATATAGATCTTTCCCCCCTCTCACTCTCGCTCTTTCTAGGCTCGATCTACGCACCGTGGGTATATTATAACACACCCCTCGTATTTTCCTCTCTTTCACGTCCGTTCACGTTCAACTTTTTCCATTTGGGAGTCGCTGCTGCTGTTACTGCGGAAATGCGTGCGTATATATACATATACACACACACACAGCTCTTGAGTTTTGTGCGATAAAGTTGCTGCGCGTGAATTTCTTAAGCGAAAGAGAGAGAGAGAGAAAGAGAGAGAGAGAGAGAGAGACTGGGTGAGGGAGGGGGGAGGCGGGGATAAATAATGCAGCGACGTATAAAATGCGCGAAACTGCCAGAGAGAAAGAGAGAGAGAGATAGAGCCTCGGTACAGAATGGCACGCGACGCAAATATTTCACGCGCAAGTTGAACGAATGAAAGAGCCGAGCGCGACAATGGCTCCCGTGTGCGAGCGCGTGCGCGCGCAAAGAATAACAATTGACATGGGCAGTATGGCGAATGTTGGCGAGAAATATTGACAGGTAATCGACAGTTTTTCTCGTCGCCGGCCGTTGCGTATATATAACTTTTTTGTTCTCCTTCTCCCTCTCTCTGCCTCTCTCACTCTCTCCCTTCCTCTCTACGCTTTCCTAGGAATTAAAAAGCAAACGCGCAGACGGATTTAAATCTTCTTTATGTGGAATTTATTTTGCAAATGAAAAATGCGTATACAGCGGCGATCTGCGCGCACGCGCCTGCGCCAAGATTCGATAAAACGCATTGTTTTGGAAATATGTAGAGTGTTTCCATGCGTCTTTTCAAATTTTATGCATTTGTTTTGAATCGGAATCACTTTTACAAATACACGGACTTTTGAAATGATTTCTTCGTGTTTGGAGCTAATGGGTTAACGTGAAATGACTATGACTGCGGGAAAAGCTGCAAAACAAGATTTAAAAATAAACTTTAGAATAATTGTGTTAGAGCGTTTAATTAAAGTAGATTTTCAGCGGCTAAAAATAACCGGGATCATAAATAAGAAGCGCTTGATTTCCGGAGCACAAGTATTATTACAAGCACTTGGAGCAGCGCCATAAATATTCACGTGTAAATAAACAAAGCATGTTTTTATGCAAATTACTGTAACTAAATGTTCTTAAGCTTCGTGTCTCTTTATAAGTGAACATTTTACTTTGTATTTTCCAAGCTTTTCAAAAAAAAAAAGATCTAAGAGAAGCTTAAAACGCTAAAACGACAACAATCGCAGTATAAAAGTCAGTGCAACAGCCAGATATCGTCTCGAATTCTTACGAGCAATACGCAGATCTCGAACTGCAGTTTATTTCGTCGCGGATGCAAATCTCTTGCATTGGCATCTCTAGTAGTCGCAGCAGTGCACACACAGAGAGCGTGCGTGCGTGCGTGCGTGAGTGTGTGTATGCGAGAGAGAGTGAGATAGAGAGATAGAGAGATAGATAGAGGGAGAAAGAGAGAGAGAGAGAGAGAGAGCGAGAGAGAGAGAGAGAGAGAAGAGAGAGAGAAGAGTGTAGTCCATTTAGACTCTCTTGGTCGAAATAAATGCGAAAGGCGATATATAACACCAGCGGCGATAAATGTCGTCCGCACTTGCTCTCTTTTGACTCTCGCCTGTTCACTCCCCTTCTCTCTCTATATACATATATAGGTGTGTGTGTGTGTGTGTGTGTGTGTGTGTGTGCGTGTGTGTGTTTGTGTGCAGTGCGACTGCACATGTGCGTCGTAAGAGCGTATAAAAAATTTAAGATCGCTGTTACGTCGGCGAGATAAGACTTGTTAGAGCGAAAAATGTGTGAAAAATGTTCGTGCACTCTTAGGTGCAATAATTTTGGACTGGTTCAAGGTTCCGTTTTCACTTTTATCCCGCGCTTTTCATTCCTTTTTCCCTACAAAAGTTTAAATATGCCATATCTATTACTTTAAATATGGTTTCTTCGCATCTTTTCATCGCTGTAACGTTTATCCATTTCACCATAGCCGCCATGAGATTTTAAGGTCTTGACCTGCTTATTGATATGGAATACTCCTTTATACGTAAAGATAAATACAGGCTGCAGGGCCGCGGCGGCAGCAAAAAGGGATGAGAAATTTCCTCTCTCGCTATAACCGAGGGCGTCTCGTACGCGTCGCTTTTATAGCGAGCAATAACTCGCTTCGTTTGCCGCGCAACTAATATAAAATGTATAAACAACAGTGCTCGCTGCAGAGGCCGAGGCAGCAGCAGTAGCAGCAGCGCGCGGCAGTAGCAGCGTATACACACGCGTCGCGCGCACACGGCACAACGGTATTTATATTTTTCTTGAGAGACTTTTCGTGTACTATGTGTTGTGTATATGCGAGCACAGGTATGTGAATATGTGCGTGTGTGTGTGTGTGAAAGAGAGAGAGTGCGTGTGTGTGCAGAGCCAGCGAGTCATACAAGACGCGCGGCTTTGTGCTATCTGCGCGTTGCGCGTATTGATTTTAAGCTGCAACCGAGACTCTGTGTGTGTGCGCGTGTGTGTGTACGTGCCTCGGGCGAAATGTGCAGGAGTGAAAAAAAAAGTAGTGAGGAAAAGATATGAAAACGGTACGAGGAGCGTGGAGAAAACATACGGAGGGAGGGAAAAAGCTCTACGGGAGCTTTAAAGTCGCTATGGGGTATATGTACAAGGTTTTGCCAAACAAATTATCATTCGCATTGAATAAAAGAAGGAATATTTCGGCGGAATCGTATCTCCCGATGAACGAGTATAAATTCAGCGATATCAGTATTTAGTGCGTAAATTTAAGGGGCTCCTTTAGTAGAAATTACCGCGGCGTTGGAAGGTATACAATACTTGGCGGCGGCGAGACGCAGCGCCTTTGTTGTACCAGTTTTGAATTACGCTCGCGTATACTTTAGGCAACTGGCTATAACGAGATTATTCCTCAACAAGTACCTTCGCGACAATGCTCTTACAAGTCGACGCATCTTTTGATAACGCGAACTATAAGGAATGCGCGGGGAAGTAAGAGAGCCTCTCGCTTTGAATGCTCGGTAAAAAGTTGCACGCGGTAAAGCTATACATTATCTATTACTTATTATTTATCAGCTTTGGCGTGGCATTTCCAATTAAATCCCCGGCACATGCATCCTAACAGGGCTGTGCGAATCAACTTTTGGCCACTCACACGTTCTTTCTCACATCGGCTCAAAAAGCTAAGCGAAGCCGCGACCTCAAAGAGTTTCCAATCAACTGTCGAGGCATAGTAGGCGACGCGTTACCTGCCATCTATTGGCGAATCAAGCGAGCACCGCGCGCTCTATACACTATGCATCATCAATTGCATTAACAGATACCTGCATACACACGAGATTCCTTCTTTCCTCACGCGCTAATGATATATATAGGTGCGTATCAATAACGACTAACGAGATGAGAGAGCGAGAGCGGGAGAGAGAGAGAGAGAGAGAGAGAGAGATTGAGGGTCGAAGGATGTAGAGAGGAAAGAGGCAAATCTCCGGGCCACGAGTTGTCGCGCCCGCCCAGCGGAAACTCGAGTCGCGAGAGAGGAGAGCGGAATGAATGAGACTGCCGTGGGAGAGGGAGAGGATTTCCACTTTCGACTGCTGCTGCTGCTGCTATATATATGCAGAATTCAGAAGTTCCTTGAATTCGGAATTTCGAGGACGAATCTCTTTTTCTGTCCCTCTACTCGCGCGCTCTCGCTCTGGAGGGGGAGTTTGCAGTAGTAGTTTAATTTTCGAGTGTAACAGGGTGAGAGCCGCGAGTCGTGGCGGCGCTTAATAATTTTAGGGAATTCATAATGCATAATTTCGGCTCTGCTGATATAACAATGCCGTGCGGCGGCGGCGACGGTGGCAACGGCAACTAATGTAATTACGATGTTCAACATGCTGTCTGGGCACGTCGCCGCGGCCACTTCGCCTGGTGCGGTTGCCACGGCTACACACTGCACTCGAACGTGGAATGCGATTGAAAAAGTTCCCGGGGAAAACGCTTTGCGATCGCGCGCAGCGGCATTTTTATCAAACGGAATCCTTCGCATGGTTGTTTTCGAGGTATCTTTGATTCCCTCCCCCCCCCCC
>UELV01179775.1:22212-37885 GCA_900490015.1 Megastigmus stigmatizans
CCCCCCCCCCCATACTCATTCCTCTTTTCCTCCTCCCCTACATACTTGACATCTTTGACAATTCGGTTTTAATAGAAAAATTGTTTCTCGACTTTATATTATATACTTCGTTGCCGTCGCCGCGATAGCAAAAGCTGCACGACATGTAACTTTGGTTCTGTATACATATTTGCTTCTCGAATCGAAGAACCATTATGTGCATCGTCCAAGTTATATAAAGTGGCAAAGTTACGTTGTTACGTCATACGCCATATCTGATTTTCGTATTGTAACGTCATAACGTTGTGACTTCTGACCTACTGCATGCAGATATTATGTAGTTTTGAATTAAATATGTCGTTTCAAAAACTACTTTATTTAGATACTCGACTATACAAATTGTATTCCCGTGTCCTACTTTATCAGATCGCAAAATAGAAGCTACTCGATCCATCCTGAAAAAAACATCCCAAATTACAATCCCTATAACGGTATAAAATCAGTTCCCGAAAGGATTTCCAATATATATGCCAGGCGAGCTTCCTTCGCCATGCACTCCGACGGCATCGTCTTGCACTGCACATAGCGAATTCTCGAGTATACACATGCGCATCTCCCTATCTCTCTCTTTCCCTTTCTCTTGAATTTGTTCCCTCGCAAATCGTCACGTACATTTGGCAGACGCAAGAAATCAGTATACAGCATATCTGCATCTCATCCACATACTCGCCCACGTGTATATATATATATATATGCGAGAGATAGGAAATCGTACACAATGGGGATGGGGTACACATCACGTATATACATATTTATACTCACTGCCAATTGAATCCACCGGTAATGCCGTCCCTAAGCCGGTCCTTGAGGCTCCTCTGTCTGGAGGGTCCGAGGACGGAAGCTCCGATGCCCGCGGTTACAGGACCGGTCGCCGTTCCCCCCGGGCTTTCGGATCTGCTGGGCGAGCCGCCACCGCCTCCCGGTGCGCTACCCGTGAATAGCGCCATTCTATAGCCCCCCGATTACAGCAGCTGCAGCTCCGAGTGTGCGCAGCCTCGGACGCACGCCTCCTCCTCGCGGAAAGCGCGCGCGCGGCACACGCTACGTGCCCGAAATTATATCGGCAACGGTAGAGCGATGTATAGGTCCTCCGCTGCAAGAGCGATTGCGCGGAGATATCCGAGTGCGGAGGAGCGACGACGGCTGTCTATATATGCTGTGTATATATACGTATATATGTGTGCTATATGGGTGGTCTTTTCAGGATAACGAAGCTCCGTCGGCTGCTGCTGCTGCTGCTTCTGCTGGTGGCACCGGCGAGCTCCTGGCGACTCCTCGACTCATTTTACGTCGCCAGCTGCTTCCGCTCGCCCTCGGCTCCTCGACGATTCGCTTCAATGGCCTAATCAGAGAGGGAAATCAGTTTGCTGCGCGTCTTTTTTTTTTTTGTTGCGTTTTTTGCATTGCACACGGTGACCTGCATTCTCGTGTGTCGTATGTGTGTATCTTTGAAATCGTTCAGCTTGCGATTAGGGTATTGTATACTTGGCGACGCCTTCGTATCGAGCGTAAATTCATGGCATGCTTTTTAAATATTATTTTTTTTTTTCGAAAAATCAGATCAGCCATTCTTTGACATGTAATATATTTGCTGCGAATAAATGGTGGGAGGTTTTTTTAAGAAAACGTGAAAAATTATTATACTCGTGGGATTGTAAATATAATAAGTTTCTTTCTCTACACTTTTGTCATCAAAGTGATAAATGATAATTATTTTAAGCGTAAAAAAAGTGCGGCGAAAGCAGACAAATAAGAAAATAAATAAAACTAATTTTAAGTAGTTTTGTTATGTCGGAATATATTACTTTGAATCTGGATCATCTAAGTGGGTCATATCTCCCCTAAGAAACAAAGTAAAACACTTAAGTGTTGGTTACTCGGTTTTACGAGTGCGCCATTTCAGATATTTTAGGAATTAAACAAATCTCGCGTTCTTAAAAAACTTGGGAAAGACCAAAGTATTTTTTTTTTTTTCATATTATTTAACGTCGCTTTGTTTTATGCTCTCATTTGGTGCTAATCAGCGACGGAGGTCTATGGTGAATTTGTAAACAAAGCACATTTAATATTTTATAGCGGTGCTTGTATCATTCGGTCGAGACTTGGACTCGAACCCGCGGGACTACGGATTACGAGCCCATATCGCTCTGTCCACCGAGCTACCGTAGGCCTCAAAGTTCAATTTTTATTGCGCTAAACTCGACATTGCAATATATTAAAGTGGATTCATAGAATAGATAAATACATATATAAAATAGCTTGGTTCATATTGAAGTTCGCAATTGCAGAACCACTTTAAATATTCCAATCGAGTAGCTAAAATGCCATAAGTATATTAATCATGTAAAGCACACCTCAAATTTTCTTGGAAAACAGTCCAAATATTTTTTTTTATAACTATAAACGCTAACCAAAATCGAAATAGCTGTCATATCAATTAGCAAAAACAAAAAAAAACTAGAGAAATACGCACTCGCGCTTTAATGCGGGGACAGGTTAAGTCCCATTTAATATTAATTTATTCACTCAGTGCTCGGTTGAGCTCTTAACATAACTCTAAATTCATGAATAGTTACTCTCTCGCCGGGCTTATACATAATTAACACCTGAATCAATTCGGCCAGCTTAAAAAGCCTGACATTTCAATTCCTCCCTTTACAAACTGCAAATTACAAAGCCACATAATTTACGAACCAAATCAGCCGCAATCTTAATGATCGATCGAAATGCACCACACAATCAGTCATTCGATTAGCGCTGTAGACGATATCGTCTTAAACCGCGTGTACTCTTGACTCGCTGCCAATCGTATGGACCAACGAACGTCTCTCGAGGAAAAACAAGTCGCGACGTAGAAGAAACTTCCGCGTGGCGGTGTATGTGGCCAGACTCGTCGTCTGCCACTGACGTGATGCGAAACTTGGAAAGTTGCTCGAGATACCGAGAGGAGACGCGAGAAGACGTCTGTGGCATATGGACGATGACACCGCAGTACGCCGACTGTCTGTGCTTACGCCGGACGTCCGGTAATCGGCACGACTCGGCGTGGGTCCATCTATGCAAGATGAATTTTTGTCGCTTGACAAGGAGAGAAAAGATAAGTTAAGGGTTGGTGGAACAAAGTTTTGTCGATCAGTTGGAACTATAGAAGTCGAGGTGTAGATTTTGATGACGTCTAATAGTTTAAATAGTTTCTTTATCGATCATTGCAAGTTTATATAAAAATATTCAATAAGTGATTCAATTAGCTTACGGTTTATTTAGTGTGGATATCATACATGACTAACGAAGACCAGACCTAAAAATATATCTATAGATTATAGTGTTCACATACCGAATATTCTACATTTACAAAATGTATACAAACTAAAATACTTTGAATCGTCGTATACTCTCTTTGTGCGCCGACTACATATTTAAAGAGCGCAAAAAAGAGAATCGTTAACGTCGCCAACGTATAATCAGTTCAGGTTTTACCGGCTCATTAAACCGGCTCATTGAATACTTTTAAAAATACACATGACAATGCCTTTTTATAAGACCAACATTTTTAACCACACACACACAGGGAGAGAAGCTGAAAAAGTTTCGCTTTCAAACGCATTAAAAATACACAATGTAAATATTCGACTTTCTTCCTTGGCTCGCGCGCGCGCGTTCGACACCTATAAGGGACGCAACAGAGCAGCGCGCGCTTAATAATATACTTATAGTATATACACCTTTTCGTTCTATTTTTTGCTAATTGAAAAATCTATTCGCCGTGACTTATATTTATAGCGTGATCGCATCGCATCTGTATAGTGCAACAAGAGGAAAAAATTATCGGCAAATAGTTGCCGCGCACCGCAACTCTGTTATTTCTCTTTTTTTTGTGTTGTTCAGTCTGCAGCCGATCTATTTAAACTCGTCGCGAAAGTAAATTGGTATAGATGCGCTCGCAGGCCGTGTGGCCAAGGGAATTTAGAATCTCCAATAATAGAAAAATAAGAGAGATGTTGGCGCAAGGACGGTATCGTATTAATAAGCGTTTGACGCAAGCGTATACGAACGCTATGATCGAGCAATAATTAAACTTTACTACCAGAGCAATAAATGTAATCCTCCCTGTAAAGCCTTATCTCCGCCGCAACAACAAAGCATATTACAGATACGAAGATCGCGGAGGAACATCGGTACGCTCAGCCGCGCTTCTCCCCCTAAACACCGAAATTAAAAGAAAAAATAATCCAGCCGCCATAGCCTCAAAGACGGAGGGGAACGCATTTTACGGCATGCGGTGGCGGAAGCAAAGCAGCAGCGAGATTGAAAAGATTGGCATGATCCTCGTAAAGGGGCTCGGCAAGAAGTATCTACAGGAGGTATTCTCGGCTAGAGGCGCATATACCACAAGCAACAGCGACGGCGGCGGCTGCAGCGTGAGACGGATCAACCGGATACAAAGCGGGTTTAACGTTGGCAAAGGGTCGCGGGCAACGGGGGAAAGGCTATAAAACACGAGGCGCCTCTCTCTCTAGTGCAGACGAGGAGAGCGAAGAGCTTGCGACGTTGTTCGCGTTAAGCGCGAAGGAAGGATCGCCTACGAGATTCCTCGATGTTGGATGGATTTATTGGGACTTTGTGTGCGAGCGACGCTTTTGAGAGCCTCGCGCGAGAGATGAAGATTTCGCGGATGCTGGCGGCTCTGTCGAGTGTAAAATTACTGTTTTCGAGTGGAACGAAGCCGTTGACTCGTGCACCAACGGATAGATGGATGGATCTGCAGCCTTTTGTTTTCCAAGATAATGAGTGATTGATTTTAACCCGAGAGGATTCTTTTTCTGCGAGGATGTAAGGGAACCCGGATCCGATGCTAAGATTCGATTTACATTGTTAATACCGAAGAAGTGTTTGATCGGCGCGTGTACTCACAGCCGCTGCTTCGGATGGAAAGTGGATGAGAAAAGCTGTAGATCATGTTATTAACTTATTTCATTAGCCTTGTGTAAAGTTTTTCTCCCCCCATTGTACCAAGATCAGCTTATAACTTTTTCAATCTTCGGGATAATGAAGAAGTACACCAAGTTTGAAATGTAAATTGCGGCTTCGGAGAGCGTTGATAATTCCATTGTTATACGTACCGGATTTATACTTATATTTCCAGCGTTTATTTTTGCAGTATATAGTGATTCATGTGAAAAGCTGTTAACTTTAACAACTTCGGAAGATCGGTTTATCAATGCTGTATCTTACGGTGCGGATCATAAATTTCGCAAGAACTGACGTTTATCATAGCCGAAAATAAAACTGCGCCCCTATCTCGTTCTAGAGGTTCACAAAGAGATTTCTGAAAGATGAGCTGTATTGGAGCTTCGCAATGCAAGATAAAAAGATAAATGTATCCTAACCAAATTGAACTTGAACTGTGTGCTCACGTATAAATTCCTCGTGAAAGCGTAATTTATATGTGAGCATACCATGACAGACAGTTATGAAGCCAAACCTTCATATTCCAAATGAACATCAATACTCTAAATTTCATAATCTTGACATTCATCGTCAAAAAGTATGCTGACAACGGGTGCACATATAATCGTCCTCTCTTCATAACCAAAGGATAAGAAAGAAAAAGAAATGGTCGAATTCAGAGGAGGGAAAAAAGTCGGCGCGGTGAGCAAATGACGCGACTATAATGACGTCGATCTCTTTCTCTCTCTCTCTCTCTCTCTTTCTCTCGACTCCGATGCTCACGCGCGAGCAATAATCCGCGCTTAATACCCGTGTTCACTCGGTCCATAGTCGCGCGAGAGAGCTTCGAATAATAATGGCGAGAGTTTTGCAAGCGCTCAATCGTAACATATATATATACGCATAGAGAGTCTAGGCCTTCCGGATCGATCGCGCGGAGTTTGGTGCCACCGCGAAGGTGCGCTGCACCACCACCACCACCACTAACGCCACCAGCTGCACACACAACGCACACACACACGACGACGACGACGCCGCATAGTGGGTCAAGTGCGCGCCGATTAATTAGCCGCATTCTCGGATCGGCTGGTGCGCGGCGGCGGCGGCGGCGGCGGCGGCGTCGGCGGCTGCTCCTCGATTGTGGCAGTCATTTGCTTACTGCCGCCCGTCCTTCCGATCCGCCAGCGCTGCACCAGCCTAATGACTCGAAATCCCCCGAGCACGAATCCGATTGCGTCCTGCCTGCATACACGTGCACCTACTGTGTCTATGTGTGCAGTATAGATATGAGTCGATGGGGAAGCTCACGCAAGGTATATATATATATCGAGAGAGAAAAATCCCTGGATTCGCGGGTCGAACCAAGATTTTCTGCTGCATACTTGGGAGTCAACGGGTGCGCTCGCGACCCCTAAAATGCGCTCGATTTAAAATATTCAGTTTTTAAAAACTACCCGCGGGCAATAAAAGTACGAATAAAAAGAAAAGTCGAGCTCATTTCGCGATTGTAGCGTATGCATTTTTATAACTTTCTTTTATATAATTAAAGCGGCGAGCGCGGCTTGGAGAGCAATGGACGATGCGAACTAAGACCCGCGCGCGGCGCGGAATGTAAACCAACGATTCCAGAATACACTGAATATACGAAATTTCATAAATATATACGCACTGCGCAGCACTGCACGTACCCAAGACCGACGGTCTTAAAAGCTCGATTGAATTTTTTAAAAATTCTGTAGGAGTTCGCGTTGAAAAATTTATCGCCCACAGTATATATATTCTTTACCATCGTTCACAATATATACCGGAATATAAATTCAGCGACGTCAAAGAAAATACAGAATTTTTCTTTGCAAGTTAAATTTACAGCGCATCTTTAGGAAGCAAAAACGGAGTACGAGGAAGAAGAATTCGAAGTGGAGACGGTTAAAGAAAAGTCGTGGCCGATTTGCATAAAATTCAAATTCTACAACAGAAGTACAAGAAAAAGCTGCAAAGTATATTATTGTGTTTTGCGCTGTATGAATGGAATATAGTTAAGATCAACAGCTCCATGGGAAAATTCCATGACAAAATGTAAATCAAAAACATCTGGCTGGACCCCTTTATACGTTTTATCCTTTTACTTCCTCTTTTGTATACGTATCGAAAGTGATCTCTTTCTCCCTCTCTTTTTGCGCATTATATATATGCATATCGATCCGAGCAGCGCGTGCGCGCGTCCGAAAGGCAATAACAATATTGTCGGTGTATGGAACTTAGGGAGCACTTTGATCTTAATGCTCAAAGTAGTTACAATAGCCATATTCCCCGGGCTGTCTCTCGTGCATCATGCAAATAACGTCTACATATGTGTATACTGCACTCGAGTCACTCTATGCACGCGTTAATACACAACGCAAATGCACTAGCCGAGAGTATTCGCTGCTAAATTAATTCGCTCTGTTTTTACGTAAGACCTGTCGTATATGTCATCCACCGTCGTGGGGGTCGCTTTGCATCCCGAACAGCAGTAGGTATATTTGTAAAAATGCAGAAGCGGTTGTTCTCCCTCTCTTTCTCTCTTGGTCGGCGCGAATTAGCGATAAATCACGCGGCTTATCTTGCTTGGACGACAATCCCTTTGAATGCGCGAATAATTTACACGGTCGAGTCGTTATTTAAGCGCGTACGGCGTGCGAGACGAGCGAGAGCTTATAGTTTATTTTCATGGAGAATAGATGGGAGGGGATGGACGACTTGACTTTGTTTGAATTGAAGGCTTTATCGATGTTGCGTGCGGGCTTGAAAAGAATGATCCTCTGTATGGTTTTGCTAACGCGAAAAGGAACAGCTTGTTCGGAAATTCATGCTTGACCGTAGCAACAAATTCAAAGGGGCTGATTTTTTTCGTCTATTTGCCTTGTTTTTCTTAATTGAAAATTCATCTAATTATAAACTAACTTGACCAGAGCTTTCTCTTACGAATCTTAAGCTATTTAAAAAAAATTTCTAGAAAAATTTTTAAGATGTATTGACCGGGTTACATGCAATTTTAAAGATTAGCAGAATATATCGATAAACTGGGACATCCACATAATGAGAAATTCTTCCAAACAATCGAACATTAAATATACAGCATTTTACTAATCATCCTGGCGAAAATTGTGTCTGCATAAAACGCTATGACTCAGACAAATTAAACGCCTACAAATTTCATGTTAATGAAAATCGTAAATGCAAACTCAACAAAAATTGACAAAGTATCCTTTGTTGTTCCGCCCCAGACAAACAGGCATAAACATTATAACCTTCTTTTTCAATGCATACCCCAAAGCGAACAAAATTTCAATCTCCTCGTAATCTAATCGAGTGCTCATTAATTCTCTCTAAACGATCAATCCACCATTATAAAATATGCAAATAACTTTGTGCGCACTAATCAAAAGAAATTAGCATACGATTAATATTTCGATATCGCGCGCGCGAAAAGACAGTCTCAGCTATACCAGACATATCACACCGTATCGCACGGACGCAACCATAAATCCACGTGACATCAATATAAAAACGCGACAGAGGGAGAGAGAGAGAGAGAGAGAGAGAGAGAGAGGGACGCGCGTGTATATAGGCACGAAGTCGATTGTAATTTCAATATTTGAACGGGAGAAGAGTGCCTCAGGGACATACCTCGCAATGTCACACACGAGCAGCAGCAGAGCAATAGCACCGAAATCCAGTTTTCGATATGTATATATATAGTTACAGGCGAAAAGCCTAAGCGCGCCTAGCCTAGCTCGCACATATAAAATAAATACGTATATCACCTAATACTGACCTAGTATTGACCCAGAAAAGCGGTATAAATTTTCGCGCGCACAGCTAGAATCTCCGCATAAATACACGCCTACTCGGCCTCAAGTGTTACGAGCCGAGCGAGAAAGAGAGAAGAAGAAGAAGAAAAAGTGTATACAGAGAGCTAGAGGGAGAGAGAGAGAGAGAGAGATTTGCGGCACCGGGGGCTCGTGCATTAATCATCGGACTAGAGCACCAGATGACGCACCGGACGCCGCTTGAGACGCGTGCACAAGGTCAAGTACATATACTGGCTCTCTCTGCACGTATTCATATACAGACTCTCGCTTACATGTGTGGGTTGTGTACGACTGTCCTTTTCGCAGCGGGAATTCGGCCGACCCCAAAAAAGGGACGAGCGAGCTGAGCGAGACCCGATATAGCACACTGCTATCGATCTTTCAGCGTTATCAGTTCGATTCCATCGTTCCTGTCGCACGGTATACGGCACAAAAGGGCTGCGGGACTACAGAAGCTATAAGGACCGATTAGACTTTGTGTGTGTGTGTGAGAGTGTGAGTTGCGTTAAAGCTCTGGCTTTGGGAATGCAACAAATGTCTCGGGCTGTATAGATCTTTGCGCGGGGGGTCGAAATGGCTGCCATGCCTGCGCGCCAAAATGGTTTCGTGCGGACTTTTTATTGCAGGCTATTATGGCTTTTATGGGTCCCCCGCATTCTGCGCGTGCTCGTGTCAGTGTGTAGATACCGAGATTTTTTTTGGTTTCCAGCTGGACCCACAAATGTTCTTGTTTCATTTGCGTAAGATAATGACGTATGCTATTATACGGAACGGAGAATAGAATTTATTCGAATCACGTAACATCTGCTTAGTAATGTAATGCGTGCAATATTTATATAATTTATTCGCATGAGACCATTTCCACGGTTAACCAGTTAATTTCGAATCACGAAAATAGAGACGAAAAATCATGGAAATGTATTTAGAAGTTTGGATTCACTTTATGCGTGACATAAATTTCGTTTATGCAAGATAATATACTTGACGACTTTATTACAACTTTAACTAGAAATAAATGATATGATACATCAATCCAAAACGTATACCAACAAAAAAGAACATTTTTCCTCTATTTACTAAAGACCTCATCCCTCCCTTCAAAAAAAATGAAAAAATCGTAACGATAGTCGCGAAGTCGCGAGCTCGAACACAGCAGTCGCGCGCCGCTGTATCGTCAAACAACCCCTATTAGCCCTGGCAGCCTCGCGTCACAAGCCTGCTAGCCCCAGCAACAGCAGCAGTCTCTACAAGCCGCGCGCGCGATGATTAAAATAAAATGCAAATTGTCGCGGTGTAGAGAGCCAGTCGCGTACCCCAATCCACAGAGAGAGAGAGAGAGAGAGAGAGAGAGAGAGAGAGAGAGAGTGGCACGCCCCTGGGCTAAAGCCTAGGTGGAAAAAGCGCTTTTTCACGCTATTCGGAATTGCCAAACGCGACAGCAGCAGCATCAGGAGCAGTAGCAGCAGTGACACTGCGTCGTCAGCAAATTTCCCTTCCTTCCTCTCTTTTTTTAAAACCCTCCGTCGTCCCCTCACCCCTACAAACGGAATGGAGGCCGAATTGAAAATTGGCACGCTCTCGCCTCGCCCTCCCAGCGCGAAATGAACGCGGATCGACGCTTTTGATCGAATTACCCCTCTCACCGCAGTCGCGCGTCCTTCTTTCTTCCTCCTTCTGCTCTCTCTCCATCCCGTGGCCACACCATCGTGATAAAACTGTGGATTGGTATGCGCGAGAGGCGAGCAAGAGAGAGAGAGAGAGAGAGTTGGAGAGATGGAAAATAAACGGGGTCGCAAGAGATGTGCAATCGCGAGGTTGCAACTTTTTTCCTGCCTTTGCAGTACTCATTTGTACTGATAAGATGTGTACATCGCATGTGGACGGTGTACGCGCGGAGTAATTTTGTTGTGTGTTAATTTCCGTTTTGAGAATGTGCGCGCGGATAGATTGCAGATAAGACGTGTATCAAATGGCGACAAACAACTGTATTACAATTACATTTATAGTAGCGAATGGGAAAGTGTGTTAATTTGTAGAAAAGAAAGTCTCTTTTTCTTTAATGACAATGAGATATTTTAAGCGTAAAAGGCATAATGGGTCAAGCAACAAAGCAGTAGTTCTTGAAAAAAGTGCATTATAATAAGGGCGCTCAATGGACACGCCATATATACGCGAAAGCAGTATTATTTCTTGTCGGACTGTAGCCTTTGGAATTGTTTTGAAGTTCTTGGAAATATTTTTCGTCTCAGTGGCTCCTTTCGCGGTACGCTTTGAACTAAAAAGTCAAAGGCAACTTTTTTGTCGCATGTCTCTCATCATATTTTTATCTTTACATAGGTACATTTAATCGGGAAAAAATTCCTCTGTATTTTTAAACAATTTATTCTGTTAAGCTGGAATTAGTAGTAAATTTTAAACGTGAACCGCCTAAAGCCAACGTATCTTAAAAATCGTCACAGTATAAGGCACGTAATATCAAAATAAGCTTTTTACAACTTGCAACATACACTACTTGGAGTAACGTTCATTAATCTAAGTCGAACGATTCAGTTCAATTCACATATTATAGCTGCTAAGCACTCCAACGTCTGTCAGAAAACGTTTTAGGTCGCAGAAGAAAAAAAATTCTTTAAATAAAGCTCGTTTCACCTCAAGCTAACCTTTAAAAAGGCAGCATTTCCCCCTGCGATCTCGTAAAAGCAAGAGTGTATATATTTCGCGAGACGTAATACCTTCTTCCTCAAAATATAATCGTCTGAAAAATGTCACAACTTCGCATTGAATAAATCTCCCTACCAAAACCCTCCCGAAAAACAAACGCAAAAAGGCTCAGAAGTATAGCACACGGAACCGACCGACGGAAAGTAACTCGCGGCGGTGCGCAACAGTAAGCGAACGTGGCTCGGAGAAAGAAAAATATAAAAGCCGAATGAAAGAGCGAGGAAAAACAACGAGAGAGAGAGGGAGAGAGAGAGAAATCATCCGCACCCTTACCATATCCAGGTGGCAGAAAGCCGCGTATAACGAAGGGCGAGTCTCTCTCTCGAGCCGCGTGGTAGCGGAGAATCGACTGGAGTGGAGGAACGTTCTCGCAAGCCCGAGCTAATATTTGCCTCATCAATCAACCCAACCCCTACGGCGCGTTTCTTCTCACCCACATGTGTGTGCGTCCGTGCGTGCGTGCGCGCGTGTGTGTGTGTGTGTGTGTGTGTATGTGTGAATGTGTGTCGACATACCTCGAGTGTGTACACAAGCGAATATCTATATATATAAACGATATTGTACATCCGAGTTCCATTTCCAGGCTCCTAACGCTTTTCCGCGAGTCTAACGTATATTGGTAACAATTTGACCCCCCGCCTATACCATTCCTTTTTCCCTTTATTATTCATTTTTCTCTCCGGTTACGGAATACTGTTTCCCTCTTTTCCTCTCCTCTGCTTCGTCCTTCCGCTCGTCGGATTCGTTTTTATGGTTATGCGTTCCGTTATGCGACTGATCGGATATGTGTATGCCCGCGCGCCCTCTGTTTTACTGCTCGTTTTAGCGGCGAATTGTAAATTGTATGTGTGCGTGTGCGCGGACAGAGACAGGTTGTTTATCATAAATGATTTTAAGTGAATTGAGCCACTGCGGGGGATGAGATTATCTCGTGGTTTTCTTTTTTTTTTTCTTTTTTCATGCACCGAACGATGTATATATACATAAGCTTTTGCGCGACGACGAGCGCGTTTCTGTAGCCGTAGTTGTGTAAATAACTTTCCGGCGTTTTTCCATTCCACCGGGGAAAATCTTTTTTTAAAGGCTTGCGTATAGCGCGGAATATATAGCAGAATATCTTGTGGCACAAATTTTGAAATTTGAAGATGTCGATGTATAGCTGTAATGTATTACAATTCAATGAAACTAACCAAGTTTTTCGATCATTAAAACAGAGTTTAATTTTCATGGCGAACAAAATCAGCTTTGCGTATCGCCTTTTAAAATATACCGTAATAAACAGCCACTGGATCACCGCGAGATTAGATTCGACATCCTCTTTTTTCTCTCTTATTCTCCTTTCTCCGCGCGCATTACTCTCGCAAAGCGACATCGCGACAGACACTTCGAGACATCGAGCTTAACCGCAAGTATTTCCTTTCTCCACCCCAGTCTCGAGGATTTAACAAAAGGGGTAGGACCGAAAAAGAAGAACGATCGAAGGACAAATGAAGTCTGTCAGCTGTTACGAGATAAGACAAATTTATGCAACCCTCTCTCTTTTTTCACCTACTCTCAGCGAATAAAAGTGAGTTATCGTAAGGGAAACCTGGCAGCGGACTGTACCTTTTATACAGGCGAGAGAACAATATATGGTTACGTATTATTGCGTTTTAAAACGATGAAGTATCGGCTGTAAAAAACGATGAATTGAATTTTGGACGAAGAGAAGAACCAGCTAATTGAACACACACATTTTGCACGATTTAATGATCGTTGAAAGACAATTATGTTGTAGAACCCTGATATTTCAAACACTAATACAAAGTATACTTAAATTTTATTGCTTGTATATGTTAAAATTTGTAACGCATTGGCAATTATTGATCGATAGAATTCAATAATTTTTACTAACATCCAGCAATAAAATCCTGATGGAAATGCTAGAACAATCATAATTTGGAGAGGACCTATATAAAGCGGATGACGCACGCAGACGCGGAGCAAAAAGCGTATCGTGAAATTGGCGGACGGACTCATTTCAGTACACCACCTGCGCACCGCTTCAACGCGACCCTTTTTCCATTTTCTTCACCGATTTCCGCAGCGACTCCGTCATTATAAAGACAGAAAAAAAGTGTGCGAGGGAGAGAAAGTTACGACGAGAGAACGAGCGAGATGCGAATAGGGCGCCATGAAACTCGCAAATTTAATTTAGGATTAGCGCGACATACTTGTAACTGCGAATTAGTGGCATAATGAATTTGCGAATTAGCTCCTCGCTAATTTAAATTTAAAGGGATTATAGCTCGACAATTTTGCCCGAAAACGTTTGTCTAGCCTTTTCGCGCTCGCGGCCATAAGTAATTTTTTTCTCAAATATTTCGACTGCGCACACACGGTTACTCTCCCTCATCCCCGCCGAGCTGCTGCAAATAAAACGATTTTTAGCCCTAACGACGAACAAACAAAACTTAAACCACGCTCGCTGCTACTCCCGGAGGCAGACTCAAAAATCAGCTGTTCTCCCGCATTTACATTGGAACTCGCGCGCGCGCGCGCGTACGCTCAGGTCTCTTCGGCCTGTAAAATTTACCCACCAAAAGTAGAGCGAACATTTTCATTCTAATTAAACCAACTTTCCCTCTCGGTCGCGTGATGAGAATCCTCTCTCTCTACTAACCAAGAGTCGAAACCTCGCTTCGACATACTTTAGAAAAAGAAAAGATACACACACGCGCGCGAGCACGCACGGACAAGTTCAAAGCCTCTGCCGAAGCTTTCTTGCCGGCATTCGCCCTTTTGAAAAATTTAAAACTTCTTTATTGACGCGGAAGTGTATAGCTACGCGAGGCTTTTAAAAAATCACCCGCTTCCTTTTCTCTCGCTACAGCCGCTCCTTCGACTGAAATAAGCCGCATTACAGCATCAGCCTTAAAGAATTTCACTGGAATCCACTTTTCCTTGATTCACCCTCCTTTTTTCCGGGGAACCAGGAAGTAAGCGTCTAAAAAGGGCGCTTAGTTTACAAGTGGCGTACGGGTTTCTTATGGTAATGCAGGTTAATTTTTCACTTGCCCGATGTGTGGAGTATCCAGTATAACCCGCAGAAATTTACGCGGTGAAAATTTAATGACGAGGAAGCCTTTAGGAATAATTGAATTCTGGGATGTTAGTGGAGAATCAATGCTTTCATGGAGAAAATTGATTGATTGATTTTCTTTATTGCATAAAGTATAAGACCTAAGTTCTTTCGACTATTGCATATTAAATTCGCATCGATCAAAGTTACATATTGCACAACTACAGTTGAGAAATAAACAGTTTTCTCATTTAGTTCTGACATATATATTCTTTTCAAATCCAAAACAAGAAGACTAAATATAGACATGTTCTCGAAAACCTTCATTGAAAAATGACTCGGCAATAAACAAGCAACTATACATCTCGGGCACTTGTACTGCACAAAAAGCAGGAAAAAAATTCACGGACAACTCGTTCCCCTTCCAAAAAAAAGGAAAAAAAAAACAGAAAAACAATGCGCCATTTCCATCCACCCTGCCCCGCCAGCTATTCCACCTCTCAAAATAACCCGGGGCAGAGGAGAGAAAGAGAGACAGTATCAGCGCCAGCGTCAGGCGAGCATCCGTCCCCAAAACCTTACAGACGTTCGCTCGCGACAGAAAGAGCCGTCGTCGTAACCGTCGTCGTCGTCGAAAAGAGAGAGAAAAAGAGAGCGACAGAGAGAAAGCGAGAGAAAGAGGATAAAAAGTCCCAACAAGCAGCAGAAGCAGCAGCCCGATGCAAACACAGAGAGAGAGAGCGAGGGTGGGCAGATACAGAAACACGGCATATCGAAAAAAACGGGGAGGGGGGGAGGAGGCTGGCGCGACCTTGACGTCAGCGACCCCCAGCAGCTCGGCAGCGACATTGGTATCATCCTCCGTCTCTGTTCGGCGCGGCTTTGTCCGGCTATGTAGCGCCCGCGCGTGTGCATCTCTCCCTCTTGCCCGCTCTCTGTCTCTCTCTGCGCGTCGGGGAGAGCTTTTCAGCCCCCTCGGCAACAAGCCACCCATCCACGACACCCAGCGACGGCCTCACTACCTACACCCCCCCCCCCCCCCCCCCCCCCC
>UELV01179776.1:0-18732 GCA_900490015.1 Megastigmus stigmatizans
TAGGTAGGTAGGTAGGTAGGTAGATAGATAGAGAGAGAGACACATAGACAGATAGCCAGATAGTCAGATAGACGGATAGATGGACAGATAGGCAGATAGACAGGCAGAGGGAAATAGATAGACAAATAATAATTTTCGTGATTACCAAGTTTCCTATATGAGGAAGCAATAATCAAATCTTAAAAAAATATTTAAATCTGCGCTGATCATTTATTTGAAATGACTCCCTGGTCAACGGCACATCCTCTACAAGGATGAGCACCAGGTATATAAAAGATGCTAAAATACTAAAATTTTCAACAACTTTAGCATACTAAATCGAAATCCTAATTGGGGAAATCGAACCAAAGTATTTGTATATGTATACACATTTTATTCAAAGAATGTATGAGGTAGAAAAGGGAATGGTGGGGATATTGAACCATTGTAAGAATAACAGCCTAACATATACACAAATATACACAGGCACTCAAAGATACAAACATGTACACAAACATGCACGCACACACAAATGTGCACATTCGCGGATAAACGAAACGTAATCCTAATTCCATACAGAATTATTTAAATACATTACCATAACTTTTAAAAACCCTATTCTGTAGAATTAATAGAAATAAAAGACTACGCATGAGAATAATATATTTAAGAATTAGAACAAGACTTTACTTTTGTCGCAATTTTCAATAATTTACAGCTATCTACGCATAACAATTATTCAAAAAAATTTTTTAGAGAGAAAAAGTTCGTTTTCTCTTTTATTTACTAATATTTACTAACTTCTCTAATTTTACTAATATACGCAAATAAATAACATTTTGCACATATATATTTTGAAGTATTTATAAAAGAATAATAATCAATCTAAATTATATGCTATCTATTGTATTATAATTGCTTTATTTCTAGAAAATATACATAAAAATATAAACATAAGAATGAAAATATAATTCATTTAGTCCAATTTATTTGAATTTGCTGTATTAACATTATAATATAAAAATACCTACAAAAACTGCAATCATTCATCTAAATAGTAAAAAACTAAATTAAAACTATTCTCATAAATCTAAAAAGTTATACATCTTAGATTCTTATTCCCTAAGACCTATTCAGAAAATGTATTATCTAATTGTAACCGAATGAGCGTTAGCAAGCGAGGTAAATTTTGCTAGTTTATAATTATTTTGCAGAAAAAAATTTCTAAAAAGGACCTCAAACATTGCATTATGAAAATATGAAAGGTTAAAATGATGTTTCTGCGGTGCCTATGCTTTGTCAGCGAAAATGTTTACTTTAGATGAGCAAATAGTCTAGTCAAATTTTTGCCTTTTTCCCCATTTTTTCCATTTTTCCCAATATATACTCTGTTTAAGTTATACATTATATATAGGCATACCCGTATGTATAAATTAAAGAGAGTATATCTTGGGAACGAAAAGAGATATCTTAACAAACTAAAATGTGTTGGATTTGTAATAAAAAAAGAAAAAGTTTGACATTAACTATACGTTTCTAGTTACAATAGATTAGCCGCTAGAGCGTTTTAAACATTTAAATTGTTAATAACAATTGATCTCACCATTTTACGAAAATCCGACCAAAAGATTCACGTTCAGGAGGAAAAAAGACATAAAAAGCACTTTCTCAAAGTAGTGGACCTCAATTGGCCACGAAATCATAAGTACCTAGCGCCTAGACTAAAACTATCAGCCGCTTATATCGAGACGTGTATTACACGTACACTTTTTAGAAAATACTATAGTATTATAGTTTTTAGTTCTCTCACTGAATTTTCAAGTATCTTAAACAATTCAATAATAAAAATAAAAAACTTCAATGCGCAAGAAATGTAGCTGTGTATAAAGATAATCTAATGTATCATCTTCTTAAATGAGATCGATCATAACTGTAAGAGGTAAAAAATTCCAAGTTTAGCGAGGCATCTATACCTAGTTAGTAATAATTATAAATATTTCCCATGCTACGTCATATACATCGATCGATTATTTAAAAAAAAATACGTTAACAATGTTATTGCTTTTGAAAATTGTTTTTAACGTATTTATTTTAAACTTTCTTAAATAAATATTCAATGAATTTCTATTTGAATTTTCATAAAAAAAAGTAATTCCAATCGACTCCTAATTCGTATCATCAATAATTTCGAATTTTGGTCCAATAAATTTTCGCTTTTAAACAAATTTTCTCGTAATATTTATACAAATACTTTTTTCGAAAAATAACCAAATATAACTGCATCACGCGTCCCATATTAATTATCTTCAATAACCATCTGCCAAATTGTCGACAAAAAAAAAAGACGAAAACATCGAACTGAGTAACTATTTCAGTCGGCTCAATATTTTTTATCCCTCCCATAACTATTCCGGACGAGCGAAAAGAGATATAGGATAACAGATATATAGAGTATACGAACGAGAGAGACAGTAAAAGAGGCTGCGGAGAGAGAGAGAGAGAGAGAGAGAGAGAGAGAGAGAGAGAGAGAGAGAAAGAGAGACGATCGATTGGGAATTGAAGCAGCAGGTCACCCATAATAGTGCACTGGGACATCTCTCCCGAGTCTTTATCCGGAGCCTTGCGTGTGCTCGCGAAGCATTGAATTATTGAAATCGCGGGCTACACGACAGCTGCTCAGTCCCTTCCATAAAACCAGGCGCCGAGGAGAGATCAACGAGCGAATCGCGCGACGCGTCAACCGCGACACCTCTCCTTCTGCATAAATACATTCATTGCTTATTCGATATATATATATATATATATAATTTAGAAAAACGGTGTTCCAGGATAAGACGTCGCGGCAGCAGCAGCTTCTTTTCAACCTGGTGTGTACAACAATGCGATGCTTATCGGGTCTTCCATTGTGTATATATTTACGCACCCACCCTTATGCGGAGTGACATTTCAAAAGCACACCGAGATTCATGCTAATGCGCTTTTCTTTGCTCGGTAAATTTTCCGTGTAATACAGTATTTTTTTTTTTTGCGTCAACCAACTCTCGCAATAATAGATGTGGAAGATAAAGAGATGAGGCTACTTACGAGTCGTGAGGATTAAAGTATATGAGTTTTGGATTTTTATGAGCGCGCAGTTTCGCCGTTTTGAATGGGCAGTAACTTTTTTTGTGTTTATGTCGATGGGGCATTATTGTGAAGTTTTTTTTGTTTTTGTTGCATGGATCAGTTTAGTAAAGGAACGGTTTTGTTCGATATAATATCCGGATATAGACGCAGTTGTTTCTCAATTGTCAAACGTTCCATACAAGTTATATATTATTACTTGTGGCAGTAGAGCCCATACGGTATAAATTTACTTCAAAATATACGGCGCGCGGAATATTTTACGCGCAAAGCTTAAAAGCGCATTTAAATTTCCACGCCAGTAAAATGAATTCCTTGAACTATCGACTTTTTCTTATCTGTACTTTGTATATACATGTACTCTCCTGCTTTTTGCGAATACGCATTTGGCTTATAGGTACAGATAAAATGTATATATTGTAATTATTCAATCTGCAGGAGAGAACTCGTGAGTTTTCAAATTTACAATTGAACAAAATTTTTTTACTTGAAATTCTGTGTTGTGTATTTCCCTTCAGCTGTTGGGAAAATTTAAAAAATCAATAAAAGTAAAACACGCGCAAAGTCAGCACATACACGTATTGTACACCGAGGAACGATACGTTATTGTATAGGTATGTGGAACTTATACAATGTTGGTTTATATTTTTTAATCATGGTTAACGTTAAAATTGGTTCTATATTGCAGGTATATAAATACAGCTAAATTTGAGCACAATTTTTAATAAATAGGTCAACAGTTCTATTATTAACAGAAGTTTTTCTCTTTTTAAATAAATTTTTTATGAATAAAATCTTTTAAAACTAAATATTAAATATAATACTTAAAAAAAGAAAATATATTGTGTGTATACACGTATTCACACAAGAAATACTGTAGTCCTTTGACGTCATGCTCATTTTAATCTATTGTTAAACCTTTAATTTTCGTTGATGGAAAATAAAAGAAAAAATATGACCTAAATTTTACGTAAACCAACACAATGTAAAGAAAAAGTACGCAAAATCAAGTTAAATCTTTCATCATCCAAAGAAATTCGTGTACTTATACTCTTTCTTTTCCTTACTGAATTCGAGTATTCTTTTTTTTTTTTCAATTTACTGTACACAAACATTAAAAACAACGAATATTACCTAATTTAATGAAATACAGTTTTAAGAAGAAGTGAAGAGGAACTGAAATAACAATCTTATTTTATTCTTCTTTCAAATTATCGTCACCTGATTATGACAATCATTAAGTACGGCCTCTAATTACAGGTTTTACAATTAGTATTTAGTATTTAGTGGGTATAGACACAAAATGTCGTGTTCTACGTGTATAATTAATGGTCTTCGATAAATATCACATTCTTTATTTATTAGTATAAATTAAATTGTTTTATCTACAGCACATAATTGATAAAACGTGTTTTAATTAACTAAAAAGTTATATAAGTATTATAATTTAAATTATTATAAAATTTTCGTATTAATATTGCAAATGTATGAATGGTTATTACTTAATATCCCTATAGAAATTTCTTAAATTTTTATCTTCTCATAAGTTTAAAGCTATGAGTATAATCAGAATAAAAAGTTTTCATAGCCGATAACTTTTAACACTGATACTTTTATACAAATCAAGTGGGAACGAAACTGGTTATCGCAACAAACAAAGTAAGCATTATCTATGGAATAATTGTCAAGAAAAAATACGTAATGCATCGCAGAAAAGGAGCGAAATCAAAAGTTGCGTCGTGAATACCTAAACAAGCGTTCGACTGTACAGATACGTTTATGTACGCGTGCAGCGTCTCATTATAATGCCCGAGCATGAGTTTCATGGCGTATTCAAATATATATATACGTACCCGCGCACAGTTGCAGACGCTATACATTATTTCAGTTTATAATTAAATGGATTTTAATTAATGAGGAGAATTATACAAAACTACTCTAGTGCATTTTACCGTCATTTCGTTTTACGCGAATTTAATTGCACGAGGCGCGCTTATTCTTTTATTTAATTAATCACAAAAGTGTTTATTATCTATAATTAACTACGTGCTTAACCTGTCCTTTGAATTATATATATGGAGTACAATATAAAGTGATATTCTAGCAAAGTACGCAGCTTTTTTTCTCTCACTGTATTTTAGAAGCGTCATCGTTATTGACAAGTCGATGCTGCTGAACGAGCTCGAATTTATTTATGCATGGTACTGAAAGAAACTAATAAATCATATATTTAAATATGTATACAAGAGATGACAGCAGTCAGACTCATTTGTTCGTATATTTTTTTTTATGTATATTCGAGCCTAATCCGTTGCGTGCATGTTGCTTCGAATGAGAAAAAAATTGCGTGGTGTAGCGAGTATATTTTTTATTTAATTTGCGAAAAATCAATAATGCGGGACTTTAGTTTAATAAATCAACGAGACAATCGAGGTCCTATATATGAAAAATTCACGTTTTATTTTCTATCTAGGATACATATACAGTTACATTTATATATATTCACATAAGAAATTTCCTGAAATTCGCCCACCTAAATTTAGTTAAAACAAAAGTAAACCTTGTATTTAACGTTAAAAATAGTGTGATAATTCGATTACAGAAATTGCCGACCTGATGTGATTAAAAATAAAGGTACGCTCGGGAGGAATACACATTTCCGAATATAACCCCCCCGCAGAAAGTTATGACAGAAGGGATACCGGAGCGACCCTCCGATATCCCTACATTAGAGCGAAAATTGACGATTAATGTGCTTATCATCAACGACGTTTTTATCACGTAATTTATACAAGTATTGTTGAAATACTGTCCCTTACATGGATATTTAAAAATTATGCTCAATATGATGAAAAAATTTGATTATTACGATTTAATTAATATTATTAATGTCTTTCCTAAGCCGTATGCATTTCATTGGTGCACTCTAATAAACTTTATTTGTCCATAGTATCTCCTGATACAAAAATATGGTACAGCGATATTTTATATATTATTTTGCGTGCAGTGATATTTTAGTATATAAATATATAAATATTATATGAATTTCCTAATATACTGGTGATATGCGAAAATACTAAAAATCTTAATATGCATGGTATAATATTCATTTCCTGTCTTAACACGCGAATAATCATACATGTTGCGGGGTAACAATTTTCTTTCAGTGCATTAGCAAATTACCGCAACGAGAAAAGACTGTAGTATGTATTACAGTATTTTTAAAAGCATTGCCATATTTTTTGCTGTGGGGCGACACGACGCATGAATAGAGAAATACACGATTGAAAGTTCATTTTAAACATTTGAACGGGTGATAAATCTCAGGAGAACAAAAGTATATTTACATTGGTATATTCTTTCTTCAATATTGTACAATTGTTTTGAACAACAATGTAAGTTTTCCAAAGATTTCGGAGTCATTTGAATATGATATAATACTTGCTTATGCTCTATCACATCCTGCACTAAAATGCTCAAGTTTTTCGCAGAGTTTTGAACTGTTAAATTTACTTATTTCTTAATAATCGATTTTTCAAAAGCCAAAATAGCTTTGGTACCTATTCTCGAATTTTCAATAAATAGCTTTTATTCAGAATAAATATGTTTATAAAGACTAATAGTAGTTTCTACGTGATATATATGTCCTAATAAAAAAACTCGCAACTTTATGATTTATGAAAATAATTATAAATAATTATAAAATCCCTAATAACCTCCTTAATAACAAAATATCAAATCATATATCAAAATTAATTTGCTATACGTATTTTTAGTCTTTCTCACTTTCTTCACTTTCCTCCTTTTAATATTAATTCATCAATAAAATAAAACGAAAGCAATAAATGCCTTGTAAAATCGCTTACCTATTTAGAAGTATTATGTTAAGTTGAGTTATTTTTTCCGTTCCGATTATTATGCGCTAAATCCTCTTGAAATATGCTAAAAGATGGAAAAACAAGCGAACGATATATACCGATAGATTATGAGACGGTTATGAGCAGTAAATACTCTTATCTTTAAGCGTATACAGATTAAAGAACTTAATCTAGATTCAGCTTCCCATAATTTATATACGTCTGTGTTAATTTTAAAATCAATACAATACTTGTATGCATGCATTTCCTCTTCTGAATCGTATGCATGGCAAATTAAATTATTTTAAAAAAATTAATAAGAGTTATTTTTTTTCTCTATATAAAACAATTTTTTTTATATGTATATATATACATTTTGCTTGGAAATTTATCGCTACAATAATTCAATCGATGAAGTTATTATTACACATTTTATTTCATTTTTCTATTTTTGCAAGTATCGATTTTCATTTTACAATTAGATTCCATCTAAGCATTTAACATCTAGATTATGCTTATAATAAAGCACGGGATTATAAATAAAGTTTCAATTCATTAAGTATTTTTTCTATACATTCAAGAAATTACATTTCTAATTAGGAACAGCGGAATAATTTTTTAAATTATTAAATTATCTAAAATCAAGTGTTTCTTAAGTAATGCCTGCAACTAAATTCAAGGTATTAATCTCATTATACTTGAAGAATAATTTAAAAACAGCATTTCTATAACTACCATTTAAAGAAAAAAAATCTTTTAAATGTAAATATGCTTGAACTCGTATAATACATATGTAAATTTTTGCGATCCGATACAAGTATAGCTTATATCCCGTAGCCAAAGCAGAAAAAAAAGAATATGAAAACTTTACCGCTAATCCCGAACCAATCCTTAAAAACAGTTGTAAATAAAAATAAAACATATGGTCGAACACGTTGCGCCATACTCACACCTCATTAGCATAAAGTTTCTCAATTCCTGTACTCCCATGAAAACTGAAGCATATAAACATACCGTCCGTCAACGATTCCGAATACATCGCGTGTCGCGGTACACTTTGCCCCCACCCCCTTCACAATCTATAATTCCGTCATCAAACCCATCCCCGTTGATAAAGCTCAACTGGACATTCACCGCGTATACGAGAGACCATATCCACGATCGATCAATCAAAGCGGCGATTGACTGCAAAACCTCGATATGTATATGCCTGCGCTCTTGATACCCCAAAATTTTGAGCATCTTTCGCAAACGGTTCAACGCACCGTGACACACACGTGCAAAACGAAGCCTGCCACCATATAATCGTACTCGTGATGTCGAGAATACATATATATATATAATACGAACCAGCAGCAGCAGCAGCTCCTTTCCACTCTACTTACTCGCAGCGCGGCGTTCTACGGTTACATGTACCCCTATATATTATATACGTTATGCGAGTTTCGCCAACAGCCGTGTGTCAGGCAAGAGAGCTACTGCGAGAGGATGAGAGAGGAGAGAGAGAGTGAGACTCCGCGCAATGTGTACACATTGCGCTGTCGAGATATACAACGTTCGACATCTCCCAATTGGCCTATACTAGTTTCCGCTGTTATGTTTGCACCTTTTGCCCTATGCTCTCGCGTAGCTGCTGTATATATGTGTATGTATATTGTCTGCGTGAATGGGTGGATCGAGGGGTAGAAGGATGAAAGTTATCGGTGGTATATATTGGGCGAAATAAGGGTTTTTATATGAGAGATAGAGTTTTTAAGCTAGTCGATGAATGATGGAAGTAAAAGGGTCGGGATGACGTTTTCATATTGTTGAAAATGACCTTGCCACTGATGAAGCGAGCCAAATTTTATAGCGTGCAGAGCTTCGCTCACACAATAGTTGGCACTAAATTAAATACTTATATATATATACATATATAGGTATTTCATTCACCGGACCTACCAAGCGGTTCAACAGCCGTTTTCCACAAACACTTATGTCAATTAATTTACGTTACTCTTATTACGTAGCCCAACCAGCGAAACACTACGTCTTTTCCAAACAATCTCCCCAGTACTGCAAAATCCACTTCTCCGACAAAGTATATGTATATATATATATATATATATATCATTGCCGCGTATCGCTCCTCAATGTCCCAAATATAGAAACGTTATCAATTTCGAGCTCCGGTACCTCCGCTCCGTAAAAAAGAAAAGGCAAGCAAAATAAAAAAAAACGGAAGGAAGAAAACAACGATAAGCAAAAAAAGAAAAGAGACGTACCGTAACGAATCGCGCTCGTGGCGCGTCTCATTTACAACCTGGCGCTCGCAAAGGCTCGTAGTAATAGTAGTGGCAATCTCTCATACTACTTCCGGTACACACATATATATACCCTCCACTGAATTCGTCTATATCCTTTCCTATGTTTCTTTCCTTTTACATATATCTCCGTCTCTCTCTATCTCTCTCTCTCTCTCTCTCTCTCTGCACACTTCGCGCACACCACACATACGCACACATACACACCAGATACACGGACTCCCACTGAATTATCGCCTCGTTACGTACATCATTATCATCACCTTAACGGGCACTACGTGTGTACTCTACTATATATCAGCTGGTCATTCCCTCTTCCTTCTCTCTCTCTCTACGAGTATTTCGTACGTAGAAAAAAGAGCGGAAAAAAAAACACAGAGAGTTGGATCGTTAAACCGGCTGCGCAAATCCTGTAGTGTGTTAAACAACAACAACAACAACTCGGATGGCACACACACACACACGCACTGTACGCGCACAGCTGTGCAAGATAGAGAGCGAGGGAGAGAGAGGAGGTCGCGCGAAAGCTCGGCTGTACGGGGCCTGGAGAGCTTTGTGCTCTCACTCTCTCTCTCTCTCGCAGCGAGAGAACGCGACGCTCGTGCGCTCGGGAGGCCACTGACAGAACTTCGCCGCGTTTATACTGGCTGCTGCTGCTGCTGCTGCTGCTGCTATCGCATGTCTGCGAGGGAGAGGGATACAGAGGGAGAGAGAGAGAGGGTGAACTCGTCGGCTTGGAGGGGCGGCTGAGAGGCCGTATACGTATAGGGGGCGAGAGAGGGATAGAGGACTCTCTCAGTGTGCGTGTGTGCGGGTGGGTGGGTGTGTGTGTGTAGGGAAGGAAAAAAGGGGTGAAGAAATTGAGTGAAAAAGAGGGGGAGACACGCAAAGGGCTGGCGCACGCAAAGACGCACGAGGAAAAGTCTACTTGACAGAGATCAAGAGAGAAAGGGTTGAAATTAAGTACACAACTCGGCAAAAGCGGTACATACACCCGCGGCTATCGGGATGTATAAGAGATCCGATTGAGCCAGTGCCTATGAGTCCGGCTAGACTCAGCATAGATATATAACCGAGTGAGTCATATACGGAGTAGAAACGGGGAGGGATGGTAATGGGAAAGAAAATTAGGAAAACGGACGGTCGGGTCGACGATGTAGTCATTTCGCGGACAGAGATGGTTGCAGAGAGGGTGAGGGCTTGGTAAGAATTTCGAAAAAAAAAGCAGAGACGTGTGAAGAAGCACAGAGAGAGAGAGAGAGGAAGCGCCACGAGAGCACGACGAGGATGTTAAATAGGCGAATATGACGGGAGAGGGGAGAGAGAGAGAGGTCGGAGGTGAGGAGGCTCTATCGACCGGAGCCGATCCAGCGGCAGCAGCAGCAGCAGTAGTAGCGGCGCACGTGTGCCGCTATATTATGGAGTCAGACCAATTATAAACGCTGTATGTACGCGTGTGGCTAAAAGCCGAGCGGAAGGATGACTCGATCCAGAGAAACTACGACCGCTCGTATCATTTTTTTTATTTTTTTAACAACCAGGGAGAGACAGTGGGTATAAAGACCCCCTATACCTCGCGGTGGTAACACGGAGTCTGAAGCGTTTGAGCGCATGCGCCGGGCGCTTCCGTTCTCTATTCTCTCTCTCTCTCTCTCTCTCTCTCTCTCTCTCTCTCTCTGTATGTGCAAAGAGAGAAAGAAAGAGGAATCGGTCGAGGGGGATGGTGTGTATATACACCCTATACCAGAAGGATTTAGCTTTGGGCTCTTGTGATTTTGTTGACCCTTTACGCGGACATCCTCTTGGCCGATCTATTAATCATCCTCCTCCACTACTACCATCACTTTTCCTCCGTCTGTCTGAGTCATCTGCTTCTCTTAAGAGCAGGAGATTAGGCTACGGAATCGTCTTTGACCGTTGACAAAATGTTCTCTCGTCGTGTTTTCCTTTTTGGCTTTTACGCTCCTCTAACGTGTATGTATCGATGGTGCAATGTTTTTTTTTGTATGATTCAATTGGTGAATAATGACTTCTCGCGGTGGTTTCGGCTATAGCGAGTGGCGATACTTTATCGACGATTGCAATTCGATTATAGAGAGCGTATGCGTACAGGAAAGACGCGCAAACTATAAATATCCAAAGTTTAATTTGAAAAGTTTAATCAATGCCATAATTCCTACGGGAGACACGTTTATATGTGCTGTTAGCCCGAGTTTTACCCTCGGATATCCGGATATTTGCATTGGCTCAAACTAATAAGGGACACGTAAGAATCGTTTTATTAGATGAAATAATCTCGTTGAATATAGGTATACGGATATACTGGCGTTGTGCCCGCAATATTTTCAGGATATACATCGATCATCGCGACTATTATCCGATCAACGATCCTATACGATCAATTTTATAAATGCACTCGAGAGTTTAAAAGGTTCGTACGAACTACCCCCTGCGAATGATTATCTTCTAATAGGTAGACGAGCTCGTCCGCGGGAGTTGCACTTATGTATGTATACCGAGAGCTTATAATCTAGATCGAATAGTTTGCGACGAAAAAGAAAAGAAAAAACGTATCCCACCAGACTCTATACGGAATAATCTAATGTTACCCCAGTGTGCATTTATTGGCAGGAGTCGCGCGTGTTTTGGAACGCTAAAGTTTTATAGGTGTTCCACTCTGTTCTTGAATTATTCACACAGAATTTCTTTTCGAGTCTGTGTTTTTAAATAGTTTTTGAATAATTGTATTTCTAAATTTAACCGCGCAAATAGTTCGCTGAAAAGAAATCGCCGTGATACAATTACGTTAACTCTGGAGTTTCTTTTCTGTTTTTCCGTACTGGGGTCAACTTTGCATGCTTATATATTGTTGACAGTTTCACTCGATTCCAATGAAATTTGATATTACTTATTAATGTGTGCATAAAATGTTACTCGACGATAGACACTCGTTTTTTATTGACACTCGTATAAAAATAATAACAAACGATAAGTGCTTCCTACACAATTATTTGATAACTAAATGAAAGGATAATAATCGCTGATGGTACATACGTTTTTCAGGTGTTAAATAGGCAAAGTTTGCAGTATCATAGCTAAATAAGATGTAACTTGCAGCGCGGACTTCTAATACATACAAATTACTATTTGGTTTAGATTAGGGGTGATCAGAATCACCTTGTGACCGTCATTAATTACTCCACTTCTAGCCAATCCAACTTTGTGAATCATGATGAGGCAAGTGTACACGATGCTGTCTTTAACTAGTAAAGCGAAGTTTATATAAGCGAGTGACGGCATGCTCAAAACTCGTGTACACTTTTAATTTTAATCGAGATCGAAGTAAATGCTTTTTCCGCAATCTAAAATTATATCACCGAATCCACTCAGCTGATTTATCCGTAAATACTTGGATCGGCTATAAACATGCTAAGCGATTAACCTGTTTTAGCTTCGTTACTTCAAACCTTGCATTTGACGGTCAATCCCGTGTAGACTTACACGCTGTCTTTATATAAAAAAAATATACTTTATCCATACCAATAAAGCCCCTCGTAAAAAAGTTCATTCAATCAGAATCGAAGCTTACGACACGACCCTCGTCAATCACGTATATACATCTGCCAAAGTCGAACCCTATATAAATGCTATTATATAAAGTCTCGGATGCGATGCAAGTTAATTTGCGATGCTGTTCATAAACCGTGACCCACACGCACATGCCGATACTCGCATCATCTCTCCGTGCCATGTTGGCAGTCCCCTGATTGTCAATGCGGCTGCCTCGTTTGCCTAATACCCCTCAAATCGTTAACGTTATTAGCGGTTAGTCGAAGCCTTTCGAACACGTGTAATTGTGGAAGGATTGGCGGCAAAAATGTTTGATAATAGGGATTCGATCGTTATACGAGATTCAGGCGATCACTAGTTATGTTCTATTATTGAGGATATCCTCGATATTTCGATACCTCCGATCAGATTAATCTGCGTTAAATTATACTGTTCAGCTTTCATTTTACGATTTGATTGCAACTATTTTACTAAAGAATCTTGAAAAAAGTATACAGTTGATCCACTACGTGTAGGTTTTCCCTAATCAGTTTACGTTTGATATAATATGGTTTCAAAGATAATGGCTCTGAATTGCATTTAGTGTATTTAACTGGAGGCATTAATTACATTTTATCTAGTTTGGCCCACGATAGTTTCTGGAGACTTATCAAAAATATACTCAAATGTAATAATGCAGTCCTGAAAGTAATTCGGTAGGACTCGATCGTCTCTTTTCCATAAACTTTCATTTGACACTTTGGTTTGCTGCTAAACAAACGTACAAAAATATTCATTCTATCAAATGCGTATATTCGGTTCCCTGTGCTCAATTCTTAGGGCAGAATCGCTATATTCGTTGGCCCTTATACATCCCATAACAGATGTTTTCCTTATTCCTCGTTTACCTATTTTTTTTTTTATTTTTTACATTTTCACTTGTACGTAGATTACATCAAAGACTATATATATATATCAAAGTAAAAGCAACGCTCCAAAAACTCTGAGAAATAAATAAAAAAAAACTTGTTAGACGTCCCAGTTATAAGCTCGCTTAACGAGTTTCGAAACAGCAATTAGGGAACATTTACGGACATTTGCCTCGCTGATTTCCACCTACACCCACTTAGCATTAGTCCACAAGCTCCAATCGGATTATTTATATGCTCATAATCTTGATAAATAAAGATAACAGGAATATTAAAGCTTTTCCTGATTCGTCAATGGAGAATGTGCGCACGAGTAGAGCTTGCGTCACATCCACTGTGTACTTTTATAAAGAGATGCATTATTCATTGGGGCGCTGCTTCTTTAAAACGCAATTTCAAAGAAAGCAGCCCTTTGGCTTTTGCGATTGCCGGTATAGAGAAACTTTCAATTATAGTCAAATGTCCACCGATTAGCATTTAAGCACGAGAATTAAACTTTACGTAGCGTACATCGGTCTCTTTAAAATTTATGGATTATTTATTACCTTCGCAATTATCTCGGGAATGTTTACCGTATAATTTTTATACTGCGTTGCATGCTGTATATAGCGTGATTCAAAGTTTTGAAATTTAATTAAAAATTGTCTTTGTCAATGGCAAAAGAAAAAGGACGTCTATTATGTGCTCGTTGTCTTCGAGTCTTTAGAATTTATATGAAGAATTTTTTCATCTTCATATCCCGTTAAAGTGTACTTTTATTTTAGTACAAGTACATTGGAAGAATAAATAAATAGATTAAATAAACATTTAATTATTGACTCAAAGCTTTCGTCATATTTTCGTTATATTATAGCGTATTATTCACAACTATTGAATCTCTGTATTCTACAAAGAACATAAATTTTAAGTCCAAACATTGTAAAGCACATCTATTTTCTCCAGCCCCTAAGGGTTTACAAACGACCCGTGCTTTTCTTTTCATGAACTTTATAACGTTAAGACAGATACCGTGTAATTTAACAACAATCGTGCACGAGATGGTAATATAACCCGCATCTTCACCGCGTCTTTCACGGATGAAGATACCGCAGTTTTTCGTCAAGTTTAATGTTCGAACTTTTGTAGCAAAGAACAGGATTAACGTTTCATACAAATAATAATAATAATAATAAAGTCTCAATTATATAACGTAAAAGCTTGTACTCTCACATCAAATCTCAACAAGAATGCCCCCATTGTTTTTTACAATTTGTATACCTCCGCGTAACAATGCGCTATTTACAGCTAAATTAAAAATTCATTACTCCGCGCCTCACTCGCCTCATTCACCATCAAAACTTCAAAGAAATTTAATTTCCCCTTCGCTTAATATTATGAATATAATGAAAACTTATCTACCCTTAACGTTTAACAATGAAGATAATAATTGTCTAATAAAAATAGTAAAACCATTGCAATCTTAAAAATTGATCATATAAAACACAATATACATACAACTCATAACGACACGTGAAACACACAGTGTTTATTACAGCAGAAAATCGCTCATCAGAACGCGGATGCAATCTATTCGTCCAGAGATGACAATAAAGTTTTAGTTCCCTCGGTCTCTCCGATACAGTCGCAATTATACGGGAGGAAGATATAGGCCTTCGGGCCGAAACGGCAAATCAAGCGTACACATACACATATATCGAGTGTGTGTGTGTATACAAGGGAGAAGTTCAGGCAGAGTATACATATCGGAGCTGATGGGAAATGCTGGGAAACGAGGCTTGCAGTTGTGCTTTGCTCAGCTGTTACGCTTCGATGCGGATGTGCACCAAGACAAGCGATATTTCTCCAAGCGCCATTCGTACAACCCGGATGGTACAGTAAAAATATGCGTCTCGACCCTGCGCGACTGATGCGAGGGAGGATTTTATTTGGCTTCTACCGCATTTCCGCGAGATTGAAAATGTTTACGCACGCGTGGTGTGCAGTGTTGTGTATATATAAATCGAAGGGAACGTGCATAGGGAGAATTTATGAAAAATAAATTTTCAAAGATAAACACCAAGTGTTGGTAGTTAAAGTTTAGAAGATTTTAATTGAAACGATCCATAATCGTGTCCGACAGGTCCAATTACCCGAAATGAACAAAAAAAAAATCTAATGCTTCGGAGTCTGGCGTGTCGCGCTTTATGTTACCTTTTTTATTGCTCTCTGCACTTATAGACGATACTTGAGGAAAATACTTGCACACACACACACACACAGTCTCCATTGCTACTTGGAATTCGTAATTGGATTTGCTGGTATACATATATACGGTTATATACAGGCCGAAATCGGGGTCAATATGTTAATTTTCCGAAACGTCGCGTGCCCGCGTTCGCCAATTAAAGGCGTGGTCTCTCGTACATTGACGCCTTTATACGTGCCTGAAATTATTCGCTCCTCGAGTCTAAAACTAAGCATAATAACGATTATTAAAATCATTAGTTTTTAAAACAAAATAATTTCAATATGTCATCGTTCGCGTATTTGTATTGCAACCGATCGTCTTTGGATTCCGAACCATTTCGCTGTAACAAATATTTAATCTTTTCGATAAATAAATGCAATATTTATTTTGGATCTCTTCGATCGTTCATTCGAATCAACAAAATGTCGAGTACACGTTAAAACCTCGTTTGTTTTAAAATAATTAAAAAAGTCTATGGATTTTTGTTTCGACTCCATCGTTTCGATGCTTTGCAAGTAAATATTGATTCAAAATGATAACATTTTTTCAGAATACTTTTATTAATAACCTATAAATCCAATGGTAAGTAACGTATAGCGTTGTTGAAACAATTAGAAAGTAGCGTAATAATTAAAAGAACGCTATATGTACGAATGACAAATTAATGATTGATTGTCAAGTTAGATTAGCTGGGGTATTACATTAAAAATCTATTTATTGATCTTTATAGCAGCAGTAATGACACCATCACCCCCGAAATATCCTAATCACACTATAGCCTCCTAGATTAATTTTCGTAGTGAAAGAAAGCGCTTAATTAATTAATGTTGATTTCCTTATTTATTACATCGCTTCACGCTAATTATACAGAGACGACTGTCTCACTTAATACATCGCTATTTAAAAAAAAAGGAAAGGCAAGGATCTAGAAACTGTCATAATTTTACAAATGCTTACAACGAATAATCTTATATGTGACCTGTACGAGCGCACAAGTTGCAAATTATTCGAAACTCCGATCCAGGACATGAATAATTTCGCGAATATATAGACGAACTCGAGACGCGCGTATATACTTAAGAAGATACAAGAAGGGTCACGAGATGCACACGTGAAAAATTGGAAAAGAGTTGGAATAGAAGATGGACGACGTGACACCGACACGAGACGCCAGAACCTATTTTTCTGTCGGAAATGTGTACACGCGAGACGAATCTTGACGTTTGGATGTGCGAGGAAATTTACTCGGATTGGGGATTGTGTATACGATAAAACCGTCGATATGTACACGTCATAATTTACTAAATAAACATTTATGTGATAGTCATTCTTAATATTGCTTGATAATGATCGTTTTTATTCTTATCGTTCATCATGAAATTTTTTTGAAGCGGATCAAAAACTTACGAAATATAAGATAATAAATTAATAGATATCGATAATTCATTCTCACAACTCAAGTATACACAACTTATAAAATAAGCATTATTAAGTATATATATATATATATATATATATCTGAACAGCGAATATTGAATAAATCCATAAGCTGCTATCGGTTAGTTACGCGTACATTCTAATCTACACAGAGCAGACGATTCACGACTCCATAGGCATTTCATTTGGGGCGTAATTTTCGCCCTTGCGCGGAGAAACTGACGGCAGATGTGATCTGGCAAAATTTGAGAGGTGCATTTATGAGCATTCGCATGCGTGCATAGGCATATGTAGTGCGGCGCTCGTGCAGCCACATTTACACGAAGCCACACCACTTGAATACTAAGTGGTCGCCGTCGCCGTCGCAGCCGAAAGAATTGCCATTAGTTCGGGCTTTTTATTTTTCCATCGAAGCGGTACACGTGTTGCTCGTAAAGAAATTGAGCGAAGATTTAATTAATCCAGGACTGCGGAGATCAAATAGAAATAGTCGTAGAGTATGGAATAAGTGGTATTATTACTTTGATTGAGGGGTGACGTTATTTTTTAATATTATTTATTACTTGACGATGTAAACCTGTAGAATACTTTAGAATGGAGTAAAGGTTGAATTAAAAATATTTTAACGGACTTTAGTAGGAAAGGTAAAAAAGAACATCCACGAAATTCTGCTACATGTTGAACATATGACCAATAGAAACAGATGAACGTGTCAAGACGTCGATTTACAATAATATATAACTTTGTGACTACACCTTGCAACGGAAGAAAAAACACTTGGACGTTACATAAGAATATATATATATATATACATTAATATGTAGGCCTATGTGCTCTCTGCACGAGCAAATAAGTATTTAGAAAGAGAGAGCGCGCGCGCAACTTGACGTCATTCCCACATCGCGCCTTGCCATCGGTATCCAAGCAACACGAAAGTGCGCTTCTATGTACATTCCTCATTTCCGTGAGAAAGAGTGTGACTCTGTGGCGATTCTTTCTCTCTTTCTCTATCTCTCTCGCGCGTGCTCTCGCCGAAAGGCAAAACAGAAGGGAAGAAACGAGGGAAATAGTCGTGACATCGTCATGTACACATGACTGGAGGTCGCGGAAGTAAAGGGGAAAAGACAGAGAGACGTTAAATACTGTTGTGCTGAGGCTTAATTCAACTATGCTTATAAGTTATTATATATATGAAACTTAATGCACATGCTTATAATACATGAGTTATATAACTGTAACAATAATCGGTATTATTTAGCCTCAAAATGTGAAATTTGAATTGAATAATAGCTTATACGATAATTTATAAATATCAAATGTATATATGG
>UELV01179777.1:0-10188 GCA_900490015.1 Megastigmus stigmatizans
AGCTATGCCCGATGAACAACTTTAATCCGTAAGTATAATTATTATAAATATTCTGTACAAAATTATTTATTCGATACAAATGTATGCCACTTTTTTTCCGTCCGCTATAACTTCGAAGATCTCTGTACTAGCACATCGATAACACGAAAATCGTATTTCTCTCGTTTTCGTACATCGATTTAAAAAAAAAAATCATCAAATTTGGTGCAGTAGAAGCCGAGATATCGCAAATTTACCTGTCTGCTTTGTTTTTAGCGCGCGCGGTCGATTTCCGTCAAGCCGAAATTCTATATCCCCTCCACATGGCTCCACGTGCGTCAGTCGAAATTTCGCACGATTTCATAATTTCTGTTGATCGTTTTTTAATTGAAGCACTGTCACGATCATTTTCCAAAGATGTACACAAAAAGTACTCGTAATAAGCTTTAAGAAAATGTTATTTTTGTTTACGCTTTGTTAATAATTTTACCGTAAACGATCGTGAACTTTACGCTGTAATATCTCGGGACCCAATGATCGGAATACAACATTTGTTTTTAAAAGATACGCGCTGCCTCGATCTTTAAAACTAAACTAACAGAAAATGATTTCGATAAAAAATGACGAAGATATTCAATTTGTTTATAGACCCTCGATTTTGCAAAATTTTCAAAAAATTCTAAATGTTGTTTAAAACGTCAAAATTAAACTAGGTTTGATTCTATGTTATAGTACAAGCTTTCAACTTCACGTAAAAAAATTGCGCCTATGTGAAAGCCTTTTCCTGGGGTTTGCACTAATTTTAAAAAAAACTGTATTTTCGGAAAATTTCTGGATAGCAAAATTATTGTGCAAAAACGAACAGACGGATCGGAAAGAAATTTTGTCTACATATTTGTTGTTTCGAGAAGATTTTATATCCAAGTTTTCAGAGGGCTAACGTCATTTTAAGTATGTGAAAATTCGTTATGAAAATTTCCTTCTATTTTTGCACTTTTTTTGCAGTTTTCGCCATTTTACAATGTCAATATTGCATATGCAAATTATGTAACATATCCTTTCTTGTAGCAAATTTCATTACGAAGATTTTTGTCGCTGCATGTATATATCTATAATACGATGCATATTTACAGAGATATTTTAATCCGCCTTCTGAAAAATGCGTGATTTTTCGACATTTTTTCACATTTTCATTTATTATAAACAAAGCAGACCTTTTTGAACTGGCGCACCCCGAAATTGTTGATCAGTATGATATTCCGAAGAGATTTAAAAAAAAATTGCACTCTCAGTCAACATCCACCTAAAATGCTAATTCTCCTGGACTATTATGATGTAAGTAATTAGTATGCGCTTATTAAGCGTTTTTTATTACAATACGTATTGCATCTTATATTTTATTGTTTGAGACGTCAATGTATCGCTTTCTCAATGAGAAAACTTTGTATACACAAAAATTTTTTATTACGACTAACTTTCAAAGCACAATTTTTGCTTGGTTAATAACATTATTGACATTTAAGCATAATTAACCTAATAGACTACATGTAATCTAAAGAAAAGGTCCGTTAATATAATGCCTTTTAATTTTTATACATTTTTTCGAATTTAAAAGAAAACGCTTTTGTAATTTCAGTTTAAACTTTAAAGTGATACATATTTAATCAATATGTTATTAAAAGGATTACGAAAAATCTGATCGTATACGAAAATTACTTATATTTGTATCTATTGAAATAGAGATGATAGGCACTTTGCCTCTGCATCAAAGTGCGACGTGAAAGTGAAATGATTCGCTCCCGCTTTGGCTCATCGGGCTTCGGCAGCTCACCTTGCAGCCCGGTTTCACCACTCGCTGCTTCCAACGCGATGTCCGGGAACACGCCAGACTGGTTTGTCGCATAGGCTGACGGCCTCGATATTAAACTTTCCACGATTCAGAGCGACGTCACGACAATTAAATCTGACATTTTCACCCTCCAGTCGAGTGTCAAGAAACTCCAGTCGAGCGTTCAGATGCTCGAGACTGAAATTCTTGATCTCTGCGCATCGCACGGCGACTCGACCAGAGCCATAAGTGATCTCACCGAGCGGATCGCGGCTGTTGGGCTCAAACCAGCAACGAGCGGGCCCGCGCGCTTCAGAGGTAGAGAAGAATCGGATACCTGCGAGATCCTCCTCTCCGGTATTCCATATCTCGACGTCATAGATCCGCACCTCATCATCATGGGTGTTTTCGCTGGCGCTCCAGCTGCCGCTCCGCGTAGGCTCGATTGCCGATGCTCCCTGCTAGTGCCCGCACGCTTCCATCTGCTGCCGCCTCCTCCAGCTATACAGCGCGGCACGGCACCCGTGTGCTCGTCATCAGGCTTTCGTCGCCTCAGAACCGTGACTTGGTCCTGTCACGCTCTTCGAGGCTAAAAAAACACAGCTGCTACTCGATTCTGGGTTCCGGTGGCTCGGCGTAATTGTTTATATGCGCACGTTGGCCGAAGCAGATTCACCAGCTTCTTAGCCGGGCCCTTCAGGAGTACAAGTGCCTCAACTACGCGAGACCGGTAGTCTGTGACACAACGGTCTGCATGCGAGCCTCGCCTACGGGCCCACTCAGACTTATTTACTCTGCCGCCGAGTTGGCGTCTTTCGTGTCGCCCCCCCCCCCTCGCTCGGCCTGAAGGTCACAGGGTCTGCCTAGAAACTCTTCGCAACTCAGTTGCACACATAAATGTGAATCGACTGAAATCGCACTTCTCACCCCGTCGACGTTCTAGCTGTGACTGAGACTTTTCCTGTTCAGCAGGACGCCAACTCGATTATCCAACTGCCAGGGTATCATTTTTCCCCATGATAGGACCGACAGAGAGGGTGGGGGAGTGGACGCTAACATTAGCAACATTTTTAAAGTTAAAGTCCTGCCGTTCTTCTTTTCGTGGTTGTGTCTAGACGCCCGCATGACGTCTATCTAGACGCATTTTTCGATACCCTGGTAAATTTCTTACCGGCCTATAGGGACGTGATCAACACGGGAGATTTTAATATCAATATTGCTGTCTCGAATTCAGCTTCCTCCCACCTGCACTAGAGCATAGACGCTCTCTCGCTCTTCTTGATGCCATCGGTGCCAACTCTCGACGCCGTATATCGCGACCGCCCCTCGCACACCTGCCTCGACCTATTTATTATTAATAACCATTCTTCTCTTCTTTCATATACTAAATCCTTCTTTTATTACCGGCCACGATTTTATCTTTCTAACATTTAAATTTTCAATTCCACCAACAGTCTAAAAAACTATCTTCACGCGCTCTCTGCGCACACTTACTCTCGGTCGCCTAGCCGGCAACCTACACATACACCTTGACTCCCGTTTCTTGACTGACCCGATTCTCTAAACATCTATTCATCTACCGCATCACATGCTCTCTCACGAATTTTCTGTCTCTCTTGTGAACTCGCTTACCTCTACTCTCACAGATACCATCGTAGCCTCTTTTGACGAGGTTGCCTCCCTTCAACCTGTCTCACTCTCAATCTCACGTAAATCGTGGGTCACACACGACATTCGGCTCCTCATGCGCGAGCGCGACAGGCTCTATCGCGTGGCCAGATGCTCGGGCTCACTCTCCGACCTCGACAGGTTTAAGGCGCTGCGTAGGAAGATCTGCAAAAAGCTCGATTCTGTTAAGAATTTCTTTTACTCGCAGCGCCTCTCTTGTGCACCCGATGCCAAAGCTAAGTGGCGTGAGCTACGACTGATGGGTGTCTCGAGCACCCTTCGAGTTTGCCCTTCATATACTTCTCAGGCTCGGACCTAAACAGGCACTACGCCAGCGTTGCCTCAGACGCAGCGCCTCTTACGCCTGCTATTCGCCAGAGGTTTTCGCTGGCGTTGCCTACTGTGCTTACTGCCAGTTTCACAGCGTGAAGTCTCTCTGGCCATCGGTAGGTCTGCCTCCAAGGCCTAGGGCTCGGACGGCGTCTCAGCGGAAATGCTCAAAATGGTGGCTCCCACCCTTGCATCTTCCATCACAGCACTTTTTCATTTTTCACTGAGCAACGCCGTCTTTCCCGGACTTTGGCGGCAAACCTTTCTCTGTCCCCTTGCCAATAAACCTATCATATCATCGATGTCTGACAAAAGACCGATTGTACTACTTACAAAGAGAACCCTAGGAGCCCAGGAAATCGATTTTAATGAAACTTTACAAAGACATTCTTCGATCGAAAATATGAGATACATGTATCGAAATTTAGTCAAATGGGCCCTGGGGCCCGAGTTAATGCCCGTTTTATAAAAATACATGAGAAATCATGGTTGTCTTAAAACCTTTATTGCAAGGCCATTATCTATATTAGAAAACATTGCAAAAAAGATATCAAAAGTATAAATTACATAAGCTCCCGTTTGCATTTTTAGACACGTAATTAGCAGTTTTCATTCAAAAGTTATGAATGCATTTCACAACTGAAATAAAAGTGCTATTAACTCGATCAAAAATGTAAATGAATACTTATAATCTATACTTTTGATATCTTTTTCATAACATTTTCTACAATGTATATTGGCCTTGCAATAAAGGTTTTAATACAACCATGATTTAGCATATATTTTAATTATAACAGGCATTAACTTGGACCCCAGGGCTCATTTCACTAAATTTCGAAACACGTATCTCATATGTTCGATCAAAGAATGTCTCTGTAATGTTTCATCAAAATTGGATTCCCAGACTCCTTGGGTTCCCCTTATTAGTGAGCGCGTGGCGCAGGACCAGCTTTCCCGTCACCTCGAGTCGTCTGGTCTCCTAGACGCACGCCAGGCTGGTTTTCGCCGGGGGCTCAACACCCAGTCGGCCCTGCTATGGTTACTGAACGATATTCGATCTGCAATCGACAAGCATGATTACTGCGCTTGTACTGTTCGACTTCTCGAAGGTGTTCGATTTAGTCCCCCATGGCCTCTTGCTTCACAAGCTAAAACTACTCATATACTCAGACTTGCCTGGTTTTATGTCTATCTATACGACCGGCTTCAGGCAGAACGGGTGAAGGTTATGGCCGGCGTCCCGCGGAGCGTACTTGTACCGTTTTTCTTCATCGTTTTCATAAACGACTTACCTTCAGTTCTGAACGTCGTGCGGCACATGATCTTTGCCGATGACACCCAGGTCTATCACTCCTTTTATCCCGCCGATCTCCAGGAGGGGGTGCAACTATCACTCGTGAAGTGAAGGTAATGGCCGCCTGGGCTGCTGACAATGGTCTATTTCTCAACCTCGGGAAGATGCAGGTGATGCTCCTTGGCAGCGAAGCTTTCATTTCTCGCCTCGACCTTGATAGCATTCCCAAAGTCTCTCTTCTCGGGGTCTCCATCTAATACGCCTCCCGTGTAAAGAATCTTGGTGTCATAATTACCCCCACTCTCAACTGGACACCGCACGTGAACCAAGTTCGTCGTCGTGTCTACTGTTCTCTTTGAACCCTCAAATTCTATATACACGCCTTTTCTATTTCTGCGAAGAAGAACATGGTTAAGGGTTAAATCTTTCCGCATTTTGACTATGCGTGCGCTGTCTACCTCGATCTAGACAAGACGCGCAGCATCAAGATTCAACGCGCTTTTCATGCTCTTAATGCCTATTAATATACCATTTGTAAGTAAATATGTTGAGCCAATGACGTACCCAGTCATATTTCCTGCTGGAGAATCTGGATGGATGCCAAATATAAAGGTAATGATAATTTTAATGGCAACTTTAATGGTAATCTAAGTTCGCAATATATTTATTAAAATTTCTTGAATAATGATTGGGTTTTTATTAATGTAAATTTTAAAAATTATGTTTTTATTAATTAGTTTATCTATAAATTATCTATCACATATTTATTCGAACTACCAGTGAATTGGCAGCCAATTTTTGCATATTATTATATAAACGACGTCCTTTTAATTCGCGTCCACTCGTTGCTAATCAATATCATAGTTCTACGGTCTGATCGTTTTAAAAAGGGTTTCAAGTTAATGGAGTTACTAAAATTCAAATTTTTAACACATCTAGCGCGAAATTTGACTTTTAGTACCTGTTTTTCAGACCCAAAACCCAGGATATCCTCCTCTTTTGCAAAGCGCCTGCAAGTGTTTCGCGCACGTAAGTTTTCCGCCCACAAAAACAGGTACTTAAGGTCGAATTGCGCTCTCGATTTGTTAAAAAATAGTATAGAATTTGTCGCCCGAGCAAGCGAGCGAGAAGGAAATCATCTGGTTTGCACCCTGGAAGCGTAATGTATTATTCCCGCCCTTATAACGTCGAAACTCCTTCAAGGTTTTTCAAACTTTTCTCTTTAACAAATTAACTAATTGACTTGAAAATTTAGGATATCATGTAATGATCATAAATGAATTGTGCTCAGCCCAGTAACTATATATAAATTGCATAAATGTAATATTTTTCTTTCGGTACATAATTGCAAGATTAGAATGACGCTAAAGCCAAGACCGAAACTTCCGCATACGTATAACGCCTATCGACAGTGTATTTTTGCTTGTTTGTCATTTCACGCACAAGGCTATCACTCCTCAAAGTTCCTTTATTAATCTCTTCTACTCATACCGTTGCTTTTTGCTTCGTTTTATTCCCTAGATTAAAGTATATCAGGCTTGGCTATAGGAGCTCATTATTGGTCCTTTCATTTTTGTGATAGACTGCTATTTTGTAACTGTTATCGTCCCTGAAATAAATATTTTAAGTTAATTCACTAACTGACGAGTACAACTAAACTTTTGCGCCTTATATTACTCTTTCCACTTTTTGTTCATTATCATCATTTTCTTATACAAAGTAATACAAGTACCGCAAATTCGCACCTTTAAATTATAGTATAAATATACTGGTACGTGTGGTTGGAAAAAACGAAAAGCACTGGTCGATTAATGAAGTAATGAATTCATAATTAAATAACAAAAATTTTAAAATAGTAGCTCGTCTTCCGTTAGAGTTGGGATATTTAATACTTTTTTCTATCATGCATTCATTGAGAAAAACTTTCAAATGCACTTCCGAAACGAAAGCATTGACATTTGTAAAATTTTCTCGTAATAATTGGTGTCCATGTGCTGCCGCGGAATATGAAATATTCTGGCCCAGAAACAGAGAGGGGCGACTGCAGGAACTTGTTAAAACGGCGCAAAGAAAACAGAAGGATGCAAGGGAGGAGCGTCAAAGGCCTGCGTCGTTGCTATTTGCAATCTCAGACAAGCAACGTCAGCAAAACAAGCTGTGACATCGGAAGCGTGGCCGTTGTTATTTTAAGCTCGCGGCGCTTTTCACGTTCCACACGACTCTCCCATAGTCCTTAGCGTGCCGTAAACACGCGTTATTTTTTAATAAATGAATCAGGAATGAAATCCTCCGTAGCTGGAAATTCTGAAAATTTTACTGCTCCTTCACTTTCTCTTTTCTGTCGTAAGTTCAACGACGCTGTTGTCGGACTCTTGAAAAAAGAATAAAGAAAAAATGTGTGCATCACTCTTCCGTTCTCTGCAACGAATGCACGTGTAGCGTTTCCTACTACTGTTTCTCCTTTCTTCCTTGATGCTTCTACCGTCACTGCTCTTCCTATATGCGTCCACGCCCAAGAGCTACTGAAAAATATTCATAGTTCTTTTACGATGGTGGAAAGAGCTAAGAGATATATTATAAAAATTCGACTTGTACGTACACTAAAATAAAAGTATGTGAACAATCACCATAAAAACGAGATAAAGCGATCGGAAACCTCTTCTTTTTTTTCATTCATGTAAATGAGGTTTTCATTTTACATTTTAGCATCGACTAGATCGAGTTGACGCTGATCTGTATTTTTTGTAAAAAGTTGTCTATAAAAAACTATACTTTTGTGTTTTTAAATGATTAAATGTAATTTTAATTTTATTTCTCAATCACTAAGCTAATCAATTATTACGTGAAATTTTCAACTTATAAATCAAACATTAAGTTATATTCGTACTGGTCATTTGCTCTCTAAGCATATGACAGTACCTATATTACTGTAGATATCAGTATTAATTAAAGTAGAAAACGATTTCTGTGCTTGCAGCTCTTTCAATTTCAACTTTTACAGTTAATGCAACTATATAAGTAATTTATGATGATATATTTAATTCACTAATTTTAAAAATATAAAAATTGAGTGGACCGCTTAAGTTTTCAAAAACGAACAAAATTAGTTCCAAAATTTTACAATCGCACAATAATTGTGGAATAAAATTGAAAAGACGAAATTTAACAACTTTTTTATTTCTTTTTAAAAAAATTTTAGCTCTTAATCTATTAATTGATATAAACATAAGAATAATGTTTTTGACGTTTTAATAAGTAAAGACTTGCAACGTATGGTCATACGAAATATACCACTTTCAGGTAGAAGTAATATTATCTAATGTTTGTCGAATAGTTGCTGATTTGACTAACAAATATCGCTTGTACATCCTTATAGGCTAGTAAATCTGTTCAAATGTGTGAGGTAGTAAGGAACAATTGCGTTAAAGGGTTTTTATTGTTTAATATGTTAGTTCGGCACCTTCGTGTGATAAAATCACAAAGTGCTATTAAATTCCGGGGGGGATTTTTGAGATTCACTTTTTCAGTTTTCTTAAGATAACTCAAAAACAACGCAAAATACGAAGTATTTACTATGGTACATACCTTATTAAAGAAAATTAATTCCCATCAAAGTGTGATATTAAAAAAAAATTTTTCGATTTTTAGTTCCGAAAGTACGTAAAAACGGAGTTTAAAATTTGCAAAAAATCGCGTTTTTTCACTTAATTGCTTATAAATTTTTTTAGAAGCAGCCTAGATATAAAAGGTAGTTGACCCGATTCTTGATAGCGACCCGATTGTCGATAGTTTTGTACAAATATTATTATATTTTATTAAAGACATAATAAGTATATAGAAAAAAAAATATTCTTGAAAGAAAAAATATCAGTCAATTGTTTAATATATGATTTGAATTACCCGTTCATGCAACGACTGGACAAAAAAAAATAAGAAAAGATAGCTCCTTCAACTTGATGCTGTCGGCCATTCTCGTTACGTACGGAGCTAAGCTCATGCGTGGAGTTCACAGCGCCGTTCTAACGTGTTTGTAGTTTTTTATACTTGGAACCAAGCTGAATCATTATCATGAAGTCATCATGGGCAAGGAGAAAAATGTAGGATAGAATTTATTTATAAAGAATTAATTTAATCGCGTTATCGAAAACCCCTCCTTGAATTGCGTGTGTGTAGCAATTCTCTATAGCTTGAAAGTGTCATGTAACCTAACCTTAATTTTTCAGAGAAAATCTTCAAGAAACTCTTACCCTATAAGTAGCAGATTTGCAAAAAGCGGTAGATGAAGTGAACAATAAAGGGAGATCAATATTTAACGCAGGCAAGGCTTTCAATTTTCCTTATGCTACACTGCATTCTCGAGTAAAGGGAAAATTTCCTACTGTTACTCGTCCAGGGCCTCCTACGGTTTTAAGTGAAGTTGATGAAAGAGCCTTGGCAGAGTAGTGTTTTAAAATGATAAGGCACACCATTCACCAACGGAAGACCTTCTCCTCACTGGTAGTATAAATCATTTTTAAAGAGGAATCCTCTTGAAGAAGAAAAAAAATTAAAGCTTTATTTTTAAGTAGAAAACCATTGAGTAACATTGTTACAAACTAAACTTTGTTTTATTCTTAAATTTTTATTTAGCATTAATACTTGTTGATCTCAATTGATGTTCCTGTAATTTCTGTGTCCGAGAGATTGTAAAAAATTATTGTTAACTTAACTGCAATTTAATTTCGTTTATTATTATATTTATTTCTGTTTTTTATTAATAAAATTATATAATTTTAATAAAAGTATAATTTCTGTCAAAAAAAACTATAAATAACTTGTCAAAAAAGTAAAATTTAACATAACCCTTAACCTAAAACCATAATTTTCGGAGCTATCGAGAATTGGATCTGTCGACTATCGACAACTGCTCCCAACCTTAAATTGACTATCGACAATGGCTACATCGCGTTTTTTTTTTCAACATCATTTTTAAAATAAATATGCGGTCATTTTTATTCTTTTTTATTTTATTTAATTAAAGAAGACCCTTCTTTAATTAATGAAATTTTTCTTATCATTCATTTACAAAATATTACTGAATAAAATGCTT
>UELV01179783.1:0-10255 GCA_900490015.1 Megastigmus stigmatizans
GTCTCGCCATTAGTGAAGATTATAGTAATTTTAAAGAGAGTATTTTTCTCCGTGTAAATATGAAAATGTCTGGATATACCATGAAATTTACTACTATCTCCATTGTTTGATCTTCAATTGTTATATTAAGCATCTGAACATAAGTAATTTTTGATACTGTGAAATTGAAAAATTATAATGGCAAGCCTTGAAGTTGAAATTGATCAGCTTATCATAACTATAATAAAAGATGAGCCTGCAATGTATGATAAGTGCAATGAAAAATATTTTTCAAAAGAGAAGAAAAATGAAGTTTGGAATATTGTGATTCAAGCTTTGTATCAATACTATAAAATTAATATGACTCGTATGTATAATATATGTAACTATTTTTAATATAAATTTGTTATTATTAACTATACTTAATAATGTTTTATGTACTGTTCATTCCAGCTAACAAGTAGAAAGCAGATGGAACAAATTAGTAGGCCGATACAAGAGCGAACTATCCAAAATGAAATTAAAACTTCCATCTGGATCTGGCAGATCCGGTACAACAGTGAAGTGGGAATTATTTGATGAAATGCACTTTTTAGATCAACACTTGGAACATCGACAGATTGTAAGCTCCTTAAGTGCTAGTAGTGTAACCGAAACACCATTAAAAATTGGACAAGCTTCAACTTCCAAGATGCCTCCTGTTGATAAATTCTCAAAAAAAAGGCGAGCACAAATAGATGAGGTTGATCAAGATATTGAAGAAATCAAGGTGGCCATAAAACAAGCTGTAAAAAATTCTATTGCTGCGCAAGAAGGTGCAAATGCAACGGTAACATGTTGTGATGATAACAGATACTTCAATTCGATTAAGAAGGGCATGGAAAGAGTTCCCATTAAACACATGCTGAGTTGCATGATAGATATTGCTCAAATTGTTGTAAAATTTAGTAAGAAATAAGTGTGGCTATTTTTTATTTACATAAAAATTTGTTTTTAGTTTTAATGTTTAGTTTAGTTTAAACAAGTTTTATACGCTTTTATCTGAATATGATTTAAAATTTTAAAAATAATCCAGAAAATTTCAGTTCAATACCTACTTTCTAATATACTTATAAAAAATAATCAAAATGTAGTTAAAAAAAATATTTCAAATTTCTAAGCTTAAAATAAAAGTAATGTAAAATTGAAAAAAATAATAAAGTATTATGTACTGAAGTACCTGATTAAATCATTTGTTCCTGCCATGGGACTGCACCTTCTTCTGTCATGAAGTAATCTGCAAGAACATCTCTTTGATGCATACCTTCTGTTGCATCAACTCGGTCCACTGGCTCAGCTGCTACTAATCTTTCAGGAATATTGTCTATCACCGCATAGCATCCACCATTATCATTTAAATTGAATGTAATTAGCATATTGTGAAGGTATATAATTGATGTCATAATATTTGCAAATGTACAAAAGCACATTCAATTGTTAAACGAGCTCTTTTCAATCTATAGTTGAAAACTCTTTTTCGCAAATCTTGTGGATTAGTTATGGTATATGGCTTCATTAAATTTTTCTGTAGTTTGAAAATTCCATCTTCAATGAAGAAATAAGGTACTACTGTATCAGTACCTGGCAAAGGATGTGGTGGAGGAATTCCTAGTGTTCCATTATTCATTCGCTCATAAAGATCACTATTATTGAAAATGCTGGCATCATTGATTGAACCTATTTTATTAATAAAATGAATTTTATTTTCATTTAAAAAAAGTTCAAATTTTAAATATTAGATCTCACCATAGTCTCCAAAATTAAACCACACAAATCTCTTATTCGCATCACAAATGGCCATTAAAACCATAGGAAAAATACTTTTATAACAGTGAAAGATTGATCCAGAGTTCCATGGCTTCCTCATACTTAAATGCATTCCGTCAAGAGATCCAATGCAATTTGGCATATTCCATTTTTCTGCATATTCATGAGATATTTCAACCCAACGTTCTTCTGTTAGTGAAGGAAAGTATAGTGGTAATAAAACTTCTTTGATTGCTTTACAAACTTCATTAATCACCTTAAATATTGTTGAATTGCCAATGCGGTAAAAGTATGCAAAAAATTTTGGATTTCCACCATTATGTAAAAAACTACACATAAAATAAAAAATAAAACCATTTTCCAGTGAAAATAAACAAATAAATGATTATTTAATACCTTAATACAACAGCTAATCTAATTTCTGGAACTATCGATTTTCTCAGACTATGTTTTTGTAATTTTTCATGGACCAGATTTAAGAGAATATCAAATTCTCTTACATTCATACCCATCACTTTAAAAAACTCTTCTTCATCTTCATTTTTGAAAAATTTAATCAAAAGAGTGTATCCTCCCAAAGCATCCCTTAAAGGACTTCTTAAATACAGTTTTACCCAGCAACGTCTTAAAATTAATGATTTTTTAATTTTTCGAAGCTCTTGCAGCTTTTTTAAGTAGAGTAGCACTTGGAGAAAATCTAATAAGCTTAATAAATTTAACATATCTATTAAATTTACTCAGTACTTGTTTTACAAGTAGAAAGCTGTAAGCTCCGAAATGATTCCAACTGTATAGGTTAAATTTCATGACGTCCAAAACAACACAGGTGTGTTCTACTTTCATCCATGGATTATACGACCCATAGATGTTAGACAACCATTTTTTTTTAAGCGTAACAGAACACAGCACAAAGCACAAAGAACATCCTATTGTAGACTCGCTCTAAAGGGAGGGGAGGATTATTTTACGAGGATATCACCTATTTTCACACGAGTTTGAGAAGTCGCGACTCACGGGTCGCGGCACTCGTGAATCGCGATCTATAGGCTTTCGAGGAAATCTCGATGTGCGAATTTTCAGGCCCGCGATGTTTGAAATAGGAAAGCTATTGAATTCAGTAAATAGACTTATAAAATAGACACAATTAGGCGTTTAGTTTAAAAAAATAGTTTTTCAACGTGCCTGTCGACTCTAATTTTTTAAATGACGCAACATTACTACAGTTGTACCTATAAAATACATAATTTAAGATTTTTTTCTCTAGAAATTTTTAGTTTGGGAACATTTTAAAATCATTTTTATAACTTGACTCTTATTTGAGATGTGAATATTTTTAAATTCACATTTTTTTTATTTTTATTTTATTTTTATTTGATCCATTTATTTTTATTAATTCTTCTACATCATTTCGTAAAGTATGCAAAAATTTACAATGGAATGTATGTATAACAATCCTATTACAAAGTATTATATGGAATTGTGAGATTTAAAAAAATGAAAATGTTTAAATATTGATTAGTTTAAATTAACATTTACCAGACTTAGAAATTGATTATATATAATAGTTCATACATAATATACAATGTTATAAACATGTTTATAAATCGATACCTATTATAGATATTTCACGATACTAGATAAACACAGACTCGTTTAAATTCAAGTCAGTACCATATTTATTTAATTACTTTAATTAAATTTAATTTAGATCAGCTTGAATTCACATTAATTTAATATAAAATTTAATTTAATATTGATCCAATATTGGCAGAAATTTAAATTTGTAGAATGTATAAAATGTTACTAGACTCTAGTTATTGTATCACTTTCAATTAGAAGGTAAACCCTGGATTTCAACTACACGACCTAGTTACTTGTATACTCTCTAAATTAAGTCCATATACGTAGTTGTTTATTGAATTTTTCACATTCGTTTCATACCCAAAAACGGAGTGAATCTTCATCTAATTGTGGTACGTATTTTAGAATAATTTTATCTATTAACACGTTAAGAAATTAGAAGAAATAGCTCCTCACATTCTGTAATTTTTCACAGGACGCAAAATTCGTCGCGACCAGGTGGAAATTTAGTAATACGCATTTCCTAACCTTACAATTTGGAGCATACGTGAAGCAAGAGAATTAAAAATTGTTTAACACACGTGATGACACCCGTGCATACTTATAACGCTAATTACATTCTACGTAGAAATTGCAATTATTATAAATAATATATATGGAATTGCGAAATATAGGTGAGTGGATTTCACCTTTATATTATTGAATTATCAAGGGTAATCATTTTTATACACATTATTTTCTTTTTTTCAAGTAACATTTGTTTTCTTAATGTGAAATTAAGTGTTATCTATTATTTATGACTTGTACAAACTATTGTTCCTGTTAAACTTGAATTTTTTAAATTTAAATTAAGAGTATCTCTCCTTGTATCTTTTGAAATTAGATTTATGTTTTTATTCTGACAAATTAATAGAAATTGAAAAATGATTAACATATTTGAAAAACTGTGTAAATCAAAAGTTACTCTAATCCATAATATTTTTAAAAATCAGCATGCAATGTTGATAATTAATTATTAAAATTTTGCCTTAATTTAAATTTAACCACTTCTAATTCATCAATATGTAATATGTATAACTATAATGATATTGTAATTTATTGACCACATAAATAATAAATTTTCAGGCTAATTACAGTGAGGTAGCCGAAATCAGTATTTTTAACCAGTTATGTTAAAAATATTGTGATTTCATAGAAGAATTCAAAGCTACTTTTAATAACCAAAAGTGGTCTAAGAATAATTATTTATTAATTAGTTAAAAAAATGACTTCCACTTATACTTGTATAACATGCCGAGTTGCCTTTCGGGATCTAGAGGTACAAAGGCAACACTACAAATCTGACTGGCATCGTTATAATTTGAAGAGAAAAGTTGCTGAGCTACCACCAGTTACAGTTGAAGAGTTTCAAAAAAGAGTAATTGCATTGCGCAGTCAAGTAGATGAAATCAATCAAAGTCAAAGTTTGGTTTGCAAGGCATGTAGAAAAACTTTTAATACAAAAAATCAATATGACAATCATTTGGTGTCAAAAAAACACAAAGAAAAGAGTAGCAGATCAAATAGTCTACTCTCTTTGGATGAGGATGAACCAATGAAACAGGACAATGAAGAAAGTGCTGGTAGTGCACCTGTGAAAAAATTTAAAAACAGTAAAGAAAGTATTGATGAAAGTATTGAAGAAAGTATTGAAGACAAGAATGGAGAAAATGTTGAATCTACTAATGACATGGAAGTTGAATCTGATGTAGAATCAGTAGATTCAGATGAGTGGATTGCTGATACAGAGAATCCAGCTGCCAATAATGATTGTTTGTTCTGCAATCATCACAGTAAAAGTTGGGTGCGAAATTTAAAACACATGACGACAGCTCATTCCTTCTTTATTCCTGATCCAGAGTTTTGTATAGACATCAAAAGCTTACTTGTGTACTTGGGGGAGAAGATATTTGCAGGTTACATGTGTATATGGTGCAATGATAAAGGTAAGAATTATGATTTTATATTTATTTATAATTTTAAGTTTAATCTAAATAAAAAGTATTATAATTTGCTTTACATAAGAATTTAGAACATAATTGAAATCTTTTTATTGATTGACAAAGTGATTTTTGGAAATATTATATTTGTTACATTCAACGTAGATTTAAATTTTTGTTTTTTATATATAATAGAAAATAATATAAGATTTTAAAATTAGGTAAAGCCTTCAAAAGTGCAGAAGCAGCAAGGAGTCACATGTTGGATAAGGGTCATTGCAAGATGCTGCATGAAGGTGAAGCTCTGGCAGAGTATGCAGAATTTTATGATTACTCTTCTAGTTACCCCGACAATGAAGCTGCTGATCCCAATGCAGAAGTGGAAATCCCTGAATTGGACGATAGTGATTATCAGCTTGTCTTGCCATCAGGTTCCATCATAGGTCATCGGTCTTTGATGCGTTACTACAAACAAAGTCTGAACCCCACTAGAGCATTAGCTATACCGAAAAATGAAAAACTAAGGAGGGTCCTGTGCATGTACCGTTCGTTAGGCTGGACTGAAACACAAAAGGAGGCTGCCAAGCAAAAGGCAGTGGATATCAAATATATGCAGAGGATACAGCAAAAATACTCCACCAAGCTGAACTTTAAGGCGAACAAATTGCAGACACATTTCCGGCAGCAAGTCAATTTTTAAGATCTGTATTATCCTTTATCCGAGAAATTTCAACTGCTATATTAGTTGTGAGGGAATATATTTATATAGATATTTAAAGCAGTTATTTACAAGTACTGAGCTTTCTAAAGGCTCTGTACTAATGTAGAACTAGTAATTATCAAAATGTACATGTAAATTATACAATTAATATCACTCAAGCATTTACAGATTTTTTATTATTTTAATATTTTATTTAAATTTAAAAATGAACATAATATGCTAATGTGGTAATTGAAGTTTTTGTACAGATTTAGATACAACTGTGTTTTGTACTATAAGATTGATATAAACTGTGACTTAATAATTGCATTAATAAAGAATAACCTGTTATATTTGTATCTTTAAATACGGTTTTCATTGTTTTCTATGCATGCAAAAAAGATTAATATTTATTATACTAATTATTGAAGTTATGTAGTATTTTAAATATTTAATAATTTAGAGTGAAAACTTGATTTTGTAGGTAGTAAACATTTTATACTTTATAGAATTTTGCTAACAAGATTTTATATCTCGAAAGATTTTCATAGATATGTATTAATTAATCGCAATAAAACAAGAAACAATGCTTATTACGAACCGTTAACGATCATGATTTTAATACTTACGATACAGATTATTTTACTCAACAATGCATTAATATGTAAATACAGTACCAAAAATACTGACTTATATAAACGCCAATTAATTAATAAATTATGCAAATTCTAAAAGTATGTCTTTTATTAAGTGATTCTATGTAGAGCGTAAGATGACGAGGAACATACACTTTAAAAATGAATCAACGATGTAATAAACTTGAATATTTTATTTAATGGACATCCTTATAAAATAACTTGAGGTATCTAATACTTTCTTTACAATATATACGGCGCCAACAAAAATACCCGGATATTGTACATTATTTTCGTGGACCCGTTCATCTAAAATTTGGTTGTAAAATATACATTCAACGATCACATCCCTTGCTCATCATCAATATTATTGTTATACATATTTTGTTAAAGGGAAATCTTACACTTTATTACCACTTTTTTTTTTAATTTTACAATATTTGTCAATATGTTTATTTTGGAAGTACAATTCGACAGACACGTGGCAATGACACTTTGAATTCGTTGATGAGAAGAGAATAAAGGTACAATTTATCTTTTTTTTTCTTTTTTTGTCAACTTGTACACGATTACCGTTGTGCGGAGGTTAAAAATGTATATACTTGCTTCCTTTTTTTTTGCGCGGTGCGATTTCTTTGGATCATTTGTTATCGTTTTTCATTTCTCAACAATTGTTAATACTGTTTATGTTTCGCAACTATATTTGAGCGTAAAAATTATATTGAATCATTGCGTGTGCGTACTTAATATACCCATTGAAATGTGTGGCGTAACATTGGACCTTAACGCAAAAGATATAACTTGTTTGCGCTCTCCGATGAACATTTATTCGAATCTAATAAAGATTCACGTTGCAATTCAATTGTAATTAGTATATGTCCACTTATTATGAAAAGCTTATTCTGCTTTTAAAAAGCGCAAGTCAAGAGTGTAACATTATGTAATTCGAGGAACTCTATAGACTCGAAAATATCTCGTACCCCTTTATTACGTCGACGTTTGTTTTATATATTTCTGTCAAAGTTTACTTATATATCACAAGTATATTCGAACATGAACGGTAAAATTTAGAACAACCCTAACATTCTATTCTTAACACTATTTGTTTTATTTTGTAAATGTCATACAAAAGAAACTCTTTCCAAATCTCGAAATCTCTTTACAATACGACAATAATTGATTTATCTTAGGTATCGTCAATAAATGAAATGCATTAAAGGAGAAAGCAATTGTACCGTTAAAAGGAAGATGTAGAAATTGCTTTAAGCAAATTTCCCAGCGCTACGCACTTTATGTGCGGTGTAAGGGCAGTAGATCTTTATTGACCGCAAATTCACAGACAAAACCTTACATAATTTTAGAAAATAATCAATATTTTCGTTCCTTCAAAACAGGGTTATATCATTTATCCTTTTTTGTTATACAATATTGATACTTTTTTGTGTAATTAGACACGACGTCGACGACAATATTCAGCTCTTTTTTCTACTCTAATATATGCATTTCATAAACAACGTTTGCCTTTGTTTGTTTTTTGAAACAATTGATTACGATAGTCATTAGAGAGCTGTTATTGTCACGTTTAACGACGACAATACACCAATTTCTTCATCTCTACTGATTAATGTCAGTGCATTCAGAGAAAAATGAAATTATTAATGAATATTTGAAAACCAAGGCAAAAAATGTTATTCTCTGAATGTACAGTTACACACTGAGTAAATGCTTTATTTATTTCTGTAAGCACATATTCAATTTCATTTTTTATTATTGACGTTTGCAATAATATTTAATTCGTTTCAATTTTTCTTTCAGTATAATATTTCAATGTGATATATTCAAATGAAAGTCGATTATACTTCAAATATTATGAATAGTTTTAAAAAATACGATATATATATATATATATGTATATATATTTTATATCTAAAATTAAAATCACAAATAAAATAAATAACTTAAGAATTTATTTGTTAAAGAATAAAACGTATCCAACTACTTTATACGGAAAACTAGTTGATATTTAAATCTATATTCTTTTTTAGAATCTTCAAAACATTTACAGAACTTTATTTTGTTATTTTTTCCAATTACTCTCAGGTGTCCATAGAAAGATCAAGTAATAATCTTTTCCATGACCATAACATTTCCTTCGTTACAAGAACAATTAATAATTTAAAAAGAATCGTTAAGACAAATTGTATAAGATACTTAATATTTTTCCGTATATATCAATTTAAATGCTATAATTTGGAAGCACAGGTGAATCTCTGCACTGTGCAACGACAACAAATAATCGTTTTGCTTTAAAAAACCGCTAAATTCATTCTTTGTTAGAAAACGCCCAACTTTAATTTACGATAAATCCATTGATCGCGTGATCCCAAACTTATCGCAAACGCAACGATCATATTTTATGCATCGGCATCGATCTTCAATTCCTCGATATCCCGGTCGTATATCTTCAATCCAAAATCTTGACCATGAGTTTGAGAGCCTCGTGGGGTGGTCCGGGCCTCTGGTTCTCGTCTACCTCCGCATACGGTATCTCGGTTATCACTTCGAAATCGTACTTGAGGAAGACCTTCTGCGAGAATATTCCCGTAGCGTCGGCCTTAATAACCTGGGAAAGCGTTAAAACCATATCGAGTATGTGTTCTATTTTAGCTTTTTCCGTGTCCTCTCGAGTTTCTAGAGATTATAGCTTTTTTATCTTAGACACACAGACACAGTGAGAGACAGAGAGAAAACAGATAGAGACACATAGGATTGATTCGGTTGCTTATTCGTTATTACGTTTTTTTGTTCTAAAGAATACGACATTATCATCCGGTTTCCATGCATATTAGGGGAGCATGCTGAAACAAAGAGATCATTGAGACGTAGATCAGGAGGAGTTAAGGGATTATTACGAAGAATCGTGAACATTATGAATTCTTATATTGTATTCTTATCCAGTGACTGATTTACCGACTGTTGTATGTTCATTCGATTATTGATTTTTAATAAAAGAAGGATTTTATGTGGAATAAATTGCTGGGGCAGTACAACAACATATATATGTGTACATGCACAGGTACATCAACTTGCAGTTTATACATTAATTATACATAAATCATAAATAAAAACTAGACATTTTGCAGACGTTACATCAATTGTTGACCCCAGAAAGATGTCTCGGAATATCAAAGAAAAATTTTAAGAAAATTCAGCTTTAAATTTATAATTAGTAGTATATCGAGCTACGGAAAAATACCGAATCTCAACTGAAAACTTTTAGTTCTCTCTATCAGCCGAACGATCCGATATTGTATTTCATAAAAAAACATCATGCTTAGAATATACGTATGCAGCATCTACTCAATCGAATAGATTAAATGTTCATCGAGATCTTAATTGGTAAAAATATGTAGGTACAAGCATTTCATGCCAATCAATTTGCCGTAAGGCGTAAATGTCGATACTTTCTGCCCATACATCGCGTAGGCAAGGTTTGTTCGAATTTATCCAGCAGTCAAAGGCCCTTCCTTTAGTGTCATGAGTATCACGACAGCTTTTTCTTTGAGGATCAAATA
>UELV01179784.1:0-30413 GCA_900490015.1 Megastigmus stigmatizans
TATATATATATTAGTTAATATTATTAATAATAAGTATTTATGACATATTAAGAATAATATAATTTGTAAATGATTATACTTATGTCAATATCAAACTACTGCATATAAATAATATTCCGATAATATTATATCAAATAAACTATAACTTTTTTACCAAAATGTATTTTAACACAGTTAATAAATAAAACTTGCTATGTTTTCAATATTTATACCTTTATATAATTCAGCAATAATCTGATAATGTAACCGAAAAAAGTATAAATGCAGATCTGATAAATCTTTTTATAACATTTCCGTTGACGGATATCAGTATAGCATTCGCATGAATGGCGCATTCGTGGAGAGAAGTTATAAAAATTTGAATAGTCACTAGAAAGCCAATGAAAGAAAAAAGAGAGAGAAACATTATACGCGGATAAATCCTCGCTTGATCAGATCTGCATTAGTTTGAGAATTTAAATCTCTTTTCTATTGCAATTCAAGCGAGTTTAAAAGAAAACTTAAGTACACCTCTTTTGTTTCATTTGAATACGTCGATAAAAGTAATTTCCTTATGCTCTGTTCCTAATATAAATTCAAATCCTTTCGCTATTTCCTTAATACGTGTGTGCGGAGCCGCTTAAATCTGCTATAATAAAAAAAAAAAAAAGGAACATTATACATAAAAGAGCTTCGGAAGTAAATATTACCGAAGCTGGGTATATCATTTAAAAATAGGACGTATTAAACATAACAGAACGATTAAAATTGAAAACAGCCACGCAACCGGGCAGCGAGTCTAAAAATACGTCCACCCCTGCCGCGCGACACCCCATGCCAGTATCATACTTTGATCAATGACGCAAACGCCGCGAGAGATAACGAGTACACACACAGACACACATATACATAGCAGAGAAAAAAAAATAGAGCGCAAAGAAAGGGACACGGAGTCGTGACGTTGAAATAACGGATACACACACATTCGGTCACGCACTTTTCTCTCTTTATCGACCGGCGTATACGTGGATAAACATAACTCTCATGCATGTGTGTGTCTTGGACGGTATAGAATTGAGGTAAGGGTCGAATTAGAGCCGAATGCAAAACAGCCGAGATTGGGTGCTCTCTCGGTAACAAAGGAGCTAACCGGCGGATCCGATAATTTCTCAATATATGCGGTAGGCCGCGGAAATTGCAAGGCAGGAGAGGAGAGAGAGATTGAACTATTTGTTACAGGTATGATGAAGAGGCTTGTAATTACAGCTGTTAACATTGAAATATAGTATTGGTGCTAATAGCTTTGTCGCTGCTGCTCATTGGAACGGATATATGGGTATTAGTTGCACGTTTCGATGTTCGACTGTTCGACTTGTTATTATTTGGCTTTGATATATTTAGGTGCTGTGCGATTTGTTTACGAATCTAATTAGAACTTACTAAATATGTGAGTATTGTAAGATAGTTACGTGAAATCTCGAACAAAAGAAAATAATTTCAATATTTCTGATAAATTTTATCATCGTCGCGAAGTACTCGGAGTACGAAACTCTCGCAAGTAAGTGCCTTTAAATTGAGAATGCAGCAGAAAACTATTTATGAGTTGAAGCGACATTGCACTATGCAGATTGTTCGGAATAATTAGTCTAAACGTTATTTTTTAATGCAGGTACAATCTCATCTATTAAAACAGAATATCACTTCGAATTTGATTGCAGTCTATTAGAAACTATTTAATTCGTATCTCATTTTAAAGGGTTCTAAATTACGTTTTAATAAGTGGAACATATTCAAAATAAGATAGAGGTTAAAGTCTTTGAAGTATAACGCGAAAATATCAAAGAGATACCTTTTTAAGAAAATGAAATAAAAATATTCAGTCCGACGTTCGCTTTAAAGACACGCAGAGAGTGAATACTCTTTTACAGCATTTCTAATTACACGGCTTGAAAATCAGGAATTTAATTTAGCTACCAGGTTCAGTTGACTGATATCAAAACATTTTAAAACTGAATTATAAACCTCAATAAGAAAAGTAGTTTTCCTATGTGAATGAAACGATAAACACAATTTTTCCCTAATAATATTGAAAATGATGTAAGTAAGTGTAATTCCAACAGGACTGCTATTAACTTAGATACTTTATAATAAGTTTTTCAAAGTCATCATTCGGTTGCCTTACAATTTAGCGCTTTATCGGTAGAAATCCAGAAAAACGCAGACACTAAGTTGATCTTAACAAAGGGAGAATGAGCTGAACAGTGAAAAGGTATACATAGGAATAAGGAGGCGCCAACGAACGTATGTGTTTAGTATCACGAGCGCACTTCGGAGGCCTACATATACCCGTATACGGAGGCGGTATGGCAATGTGGTTGTAGCTCTATCTCTCGTCAGGCCGCACTCTGATGGATTATTAATCAGTCTCGAGATCGAAGGTGGCCATCATCGTCCGCTTATTGCTTATAAGGGGGTAGCGCCGCCACAACTCTGCGAGTATATATATAGCGATACTATTCCACGATGAGAAATCGAACTTTCCTGCATAATTCAATTCTTTTCTCTTTTACTCGCTGTCCGGATCTTTAGTTTAAGCAAAGCTGGAGTCTCAGCTTTGCATATCGTTATTGTTCTGTTCTGGAATTTTCTTTTGCTTTCTGGGAGGATTTTTGCGGGACTGCGCGACACCAAAGTTTAACGTGGCAGAAATGCAAATGCGCCTGAGACGGGGATTTTCAGAATTCGTAAAGTTATTGAAAATCTATAATGATTATTTTTAGAAAGTGTGTCAGCACTTATTAGATTTTCAATTCTGATATTAGATACCGCTATGATCACCTGTTGATTTGATTATTATTGAAACCAGGTGCGCAAGCTAATGTATAGTATTATCGTTTAGGTGCAATATTAATAATGACTTTTCAAATTATGTTTCGTATAAATACTTATTATTACCGTTTCAAGTACATTTGATTTTCTTGCTCAGAGTTTCAAATAAAAAATACGAGGGTCCTACGCCTAAAACCATCATATTCATGCCCGATAAAGGTAAACCCGCATATATATACTTTAGATTCTCATTCTATGAATACTAAAAAAGGTATTTGAAAGTCATGCCTTCGATGCACTTAATGTAAGCAAAAAAAAACTTTATTAAAATTTCCATCACTCGTAAAAAATACTTCCTTTCGTAGTACATCCAAGAAACCAATATGTACAACTAATACAAGCCCAAAACGGCATCGATCCTCGCAACCGAAAAAGTACAAAAATAACATCACGGCTGGCAGAACAAAAAGGAGTATAATACATCATCTCGCGTCCGAGTTCCTCTCGCGGCACACATATACACACACCACTTAATCCAATTAGCAAAAAAAAAAAAAAATCTCGTGCAGAATTTTTTGTCAAAAGAAGTCCTCTCGTCTCTCGTCTAACACACGCATATATAATATATCTCTGTTCCGTGTTCTTGAGAGTGCGCAGCTTCGCTGTACAAGCGAGAACACAAGTATGCACGCGATGTGTGTGTGTGTGTGTCTTATAACACGAGTCCCCCCGAGGAAGAACAAGAGATGGAAGAAGAATAAGAAGAAGAAGTAGTAGAGGACTGAGAGCGAGAAAAGCGACACGTCTATCCACACATGCAGCCAAATAAAGATGCCCGAGAATTTGTTGAACAAACGAATGTATATATACGAGGCACAGTATACGCGAAGTTCAGATGGCCGAAGTCAAATAGCTTGGAGGTCGCTGCGCCTCTGACACTATCTCTCTCTCTCTCTCTCTCTTGCTCTCTTGTCGTCGTCAAGGGATCACACGACCCCGTTCCCGTAAACCGACCCTTCTGGCTACGCAACGACGACCTTCTCTCTCTCTCTCTCTCTCTCTCTCTCTCTCTCTCTTTCTCTTTGAATATATCTATATTTATCATCTTTCTATATATCGCTCTTTCTGTTTCGCATCCATTTTTGCTTCGAGCTCAAATTTTATCTTTCCTTTTTCTTTTAGGTTGGAGACGCGCATTTTTTGTCAAATTCTTGTTAGATATGATCGGAGAGAAAGTTGTGGGAGTTGGTTAGTTCAAGAGGGGGTTAGTCGAGATTAAGCACAGTTAGTTTGGATGATGTTAGGTTCACTCACGTTATTATATTGACTCGCGGCCAAGTGAATTGGAATTTAGTTTGTCAATTCAAGAGGCATCTACTCACCTGTAACAGACAAAAGAAAATAACAATTAATAATGGTTATTTATACAATTATTTATATTATACAAAAAATAATGAGCTGAAAAATTTCATCAACATTTCTTATTGTACAGAGTAAAATGCGTTACAAATTTTACTGCCCAGGAAATTCGGGTTGTTTGTTCGAAAAATTCATTTTGCAAAATCCATCATCATATAAAGCACATAATTCGTTCTCGACTTTGTAACGTTAATAAATATATCGAAGTACCGCGCGTGTTTTATGAAAAATTACCTGCCAAACGCTCACTATGCAGCTCGCAAATCCACACGCAGCCCTTTTCAACTCAACAATCACTCGTTAAACAAGCAAAGTTCTCGCAGATCCGAAACGCACACACAAACATACACACTGCACCCATGTTACTACCAAAAGCTTCGGCAGTATAATACACGCCACTCGAGATATTCAATCATTGGCACAAGCATATATATACATACACGCTCTCTCTCTCTCTCTCTCATTCATCAGCTCTCGAGCAAAAAAGTCTTTCATTATCGCAAGTGAGAGAGAGGGAAAAAAAGCAAGACTTTCCAATAAAAATCCGCACGCCTACCTACTCATTTAGCTGGCGCGTATAGTCGTCGGTTATTCGACTGCACACAATTGGGAGCTGTGCAGGCTCGAGAGTCAAGTGGGCAATTTTGCGGGAGGGAAAAGAAGGGGTCAGTAGCACTTCGACTGGGGTTCACGACTCAAGCGGCTTATATACGTTTTTCTGTTATTCGCGACGCGTGGCTATATGAGACGCGCGACTATGGCTATGAGGGAAGAATCGATATATTGGCTAGTCTACAACTCTGGTTTGTACTTATGTACCGGTAGGTGGAAATTTTTCAAGTATAAAGCTGAAAAAATACTCGAGGTGTAATTGAAATCGCGTTACTACTTATTTCAGGGCATTTTGTGGACGTTTTTTTTGAAAGAATGCGGAAAGTATTGCGAACTTATTTTAATTTTGATACGTACTTTTAGATATTTTCTGTTTGTTATATTATGCACGTCTCTGTCGGATTTAAGAATAAAACTATTTTATAATTGGTTTGGACTATACCGCGATTTAGATTGATGAAAAGAACGATCGAATGATTGGGAGCTCGAATTTATTTTGCAGAATATGCAAGGAACTCAATTAAAAGGTATCGACTAATTCTCTATTTTATTAAAGAAAGTCAAGTAATCATATTACAATTAAACTCGGCAGACAATTCTTCTCGGAAGAGTATAGAGTTTCGCGTTTAAATATCCGCTCTTTCAATTTTTACGTACAAAAGCTAAAAAACAGTTGAGCTAAGGCTTAGCTTTAGTTGAGCTATATTAAACTTCCATATAGCTTCGTTACATAAAAAAATTCGAACTGCGGATCGTTCATTGAATTCGTACTGTGTATACAATTTTAAAACTCTTACACAGACGTCACTGTTTTCTCAAGAACACTTTGGCGAAAGCTGGAAATAGTGTAAATGCAAAGAAAACTAACTCCTCTCTCCTTTTTTCTTCTACTTCCGCAGTCGAAAACTGAAAAAAGCTCTCAACTCATGCCTGTATAAGAAAAGGAGAGAGAGAGAAAAGTAAGCATTTTCCCTTGGACGCGTGCTCGCGTACAGGGTATTCTTATTTCGTTTGTCACCGCTGTGGGTAAGCAAAATAAGACGTCGGAATAGATTAGAAAGTAAATGGATATTTGGATTGGAGGGAAACGCATCAGCGGAATAAGAGAACACCGATATCCCGAGACTCACTTATTTATGTACAGTATTACATATTTTTTCAATTCTCCCGTTTGATTGCGTGTTTGATGCTCTGTGTGCTCAAGGATATTCTATCTCGAGAAGATATTGATGAGTAAGACGAGAATAACAGGTTATATACTCTGATGGATATGATAATATATTTTGACACTTTCGCATACTAAAACAAATTATTGTGATAGAGAATCAAAGTAAGTAGTATTATCGTATAACATATATATTCAGTATACAGATGAAAAACAAAGTAGCAACTATAATGATTGTAATTAAACTATGTTATCGGAGAAAGAGATCCGTGGAATAGCCTTATAAAACTAGCTTACTAAAATCTGGTAAACGCGTATACCTACGCGTAAAAACATGAATTTAATAAAAAAAATTTCTTGACCTAAAACTTTTAACCCCTCAAGAGTAAGAGTTATCAAAAGGAAACGGAAAATAATCGTATAATATAATTTCTGATACTTTTACATATGATAAAGTATATTACAAACATCTCAATAACTATTTTAATCAATGCCTATTAGAAGGTCTACTTCAATCTTCTCACAATCAATTAGATATTTCTATTTTTTCAGTACAAAAAAATCGCCCTCCAGAGCGTTTTCAATGGAATTATAGTCACAGAACTACTCTCGACATAATACCATGATACATATATACATAAAATCGATGACAATCAAAATTCCTTAAATTTCGTACCTTTTTACTCTCACACATTATCGCACCGCAGAAATTCAACTCCATATGTACGTCGCTTCGAACAATTCGCGAACAAAAGCACTAGACCTCACCGCGGCAGCGCGCACATTTCTTCAAGCTCAACTCAAAGACAATATTTGATCACGCGACATTTGACTATGCGCGCGTAACTTCGACCCTTCGACCCCGCCACAACCTCAAAAAGCTCCAACCTTCATATCAAGAATATAACATCCCTATACACGAGAGCCATAAAGGCATCAGCCGTCCGAATTGCGCTAATTGAATTCGTTTTTTTTTTATCGGCGTTATTACGATTCCTCGCAGCGCAGCAGCAGCAGTCGTCGATGGAAATTATATATACGAGCAATTGGTATACGATTTCCGGAGTTGAAGGCGTCCGGAATACAATTTCGTCATACCCAATCAGTGGACATATTTATATTCACCGCGGCGGCAAACACATAGCCGCATGGAAGACAAAAGATTGGAAAATATAAAAAAAGCCAGTATAACGCGGTACGTGTACAATGCGCTGCGTCGGATTCAAGCGAAGCGAGCTATATAACCGTGTGCACCCCGATGACAACGAAATTTTCTACGAGCCGCGAATCGCATTTCCATATATATGTAGAGTCGCTTCATTGGAAATAGGCGACGGACGAGCGGTTTTGATAATCCCGGTTAATTAGAAACTCGAGGAGAGCGAGTATCGTCAAGCGGTAGATGCGTATATATATATATATATATATATATATCGTCGCATATTGTTTATGCTCGAGCATCTCTCGCTCGTTAGTCCGATTGATTCGCAAGAGAGAGCGGCGCGACCTTTGCACCAGTTCCCTTTTTTCCCCCATCAAGTATATGCATGATAGGATGATTCGCTTTATGAATCCGCGGGAGATGATGAGAGTCGAGAATCGATGAGCTCTCTGGTGCATTGTTCGAGATTATATAGAAGTATATACCTTCCAATTATCGAAGTGTACCGTAGCTTTTTTAATATTTTCCAACTGTTCATTACTGTCTGGAGAACGTATAGCTTTATACTCCGCTAAATCGGATAATTGGATCTTTTACAGTTTATACATTCGATTTGATATACACCTTTGTGTGATTATTATATGTTTTTTTAATTTCGTCAAAGCTGACCTTGGATAAGAGATGCATCGCTTGACCATTGTTATCGAGAGAACCGACAATACATTATAACCATTAAAAATACTATAATCCAAAGATGAAATTAAAATCGGTTTTCTACATTTATCAAAGGGCAAACTTATGAATTTCTAATATAAATGTAAATCTCATCATCGGCGTGTAACATTTTCTTGTGAAAGCCATAGCGATCCAACTGCAAAGATAACGAAAATAATTTCCTCGACAACACTTTAAGCACGACATTGCTACACTGTATCACCGTATCAACCGGTAGTCGTGTATATAGCCAGGTCTAAAACATTCGCGGCGGATGATTTGCAAGTTGTTAGAGGGCGAAGAAAAGCCAGCCCTGTTCCTACAATTCACGATGTTTAAATATGTATAGCTTTGATGAATGTATCAAATTTCCAATCGGCTCGCATGCCACCAATTTAGCACGAAGTATGTCAACGCGTACATTAATATCCAAGGAGCTTAGATGTTTGCCCCATGTATACAAAATTTATTGAGATATTAATTATTTTTAATTTGTAATTCGTAAAAATGCAGTTGAGCCGCATATGCGGCGCATTCAAATTTGTCCTTTGCATAATATTAAACTTGTCATACGGCAAGTAACGCACCTTTTAACATCAGACGCAAGAGACCGATAGCGACCTTCGCTCTGTTTTTCTCGTGCAACGTATCAGCTCCCTATAATTCATTTCCTTTATAAATTTTTCACGTCCTTTATCGCGCTCGTTCGAAGGCGCATAATATAACGTTCCGTTTGACAGAAAGGAAAATTCTAAATAGCGCACGTGTGCGCACAGGAGAGCATAAAGCAAAGTATGATCTATATAAGAGTTTTCAATTAGTACGTCCGGTATAAATCCTTGTATAAACTTTTGCAATCCCGGAGCTTAAGCGGCCTCAGCTCAGTCTCTGCAAGTCTCTCCTCGGTTGCGCGTGGTCGTCGCAGCGGAATTTGCGGCGAAATAATTGAAATTAATGTCAATCCGGGCTTTATTCCGATGGTTGGTTAGCCTCGAGCGTCACACTGGACTCTCTCTCTCTCTCTCTCTCTTCGATTCGCTGTCCGTGATATCGACTAGCTTACCTATATTCCACGATAACAAAAAAAGCGCATCTATATATATATCGTCTCTTTGTTCCTCTCTTTTTCGCAGTCGCCTGTGAATGGTATCCAAAAAGTATACACGTGGAGGCTTTGGTAATTCCGTAGATTTCGAGTTTGGCACGTTTCATTGTTTTCTCGGAAGGATCCCGGGGAACGAAAGGTTTTCAGGGAATTAATAGATAAAATACGAGCGAATATGCTTCAGGGGATAAAACCTTGTGAAATGTCCTCCTCCCCCCCTCCCTCTTTCGAGAACCTGCCCAAAAGCTACGATTTCAATCCAATATCCAACAACGAAAAAGTACAATGGCGACGGGATAAATAATTCATTCAATAAATAAGTATATGTTTTGATCGTGCAACTTTCAATAACATTTTTAAAAATACTGCCTGGCGCGCAAAAATTCTCGATCGCGCGCTTCCGCGTTTTTTCCCGCATCCCTTAACCCAGTTGCATGTATAAACGTCGTTGCGCGGGGCGAGGAAGGACGAGAAATCGTTCGCCCCATTCGCCCAAATGCAAAAGCGGAAAATCCAGAGCGGAAAAAAGGGGATATCTGCTGCTGCTGCTGCTGCTGCGTCGCATGGCATTCTTGTGCGCGATGGCTGTGAAACTGCCACTTTTTTTAAGGCGCCCTGACATGCGGGACATCGAGCTTAACTTGCTTTTATGCCGTCATTCCTTCGTTCCCTTCGGACAAAAATATCGATGTCGAATGGTTTTTACGCACTGTAAACGTGGTTGTCTTTCCAATTGAAAGCTGCTCTGCAATATTAGTTTGTAAAGGATTGCTGGAATAGATTAAATTTTGTTCATTTGAATTATGAGATGTTTCAAATTTAGAAGGATGAAGGATTTGATGAATTTCTAAAAATGCTGAGTTTCAATAAATTTATGTAAATTCGTTATTTCTTGTTGATTCTTCCAAATAATACAATAATTAATACAATAATTAATTACTGACGCTGAAGTTTTGAAATTGATATTTTGAATATCAATAAGTGATAATGATAATATGAATCAGTTACGAAATTTTTTTATCTATTGATTGAACGAATCGTGTAGTAGACTTAAAAGAGCATATAAGAATACAGTCTAAGTAATTGCTGTTGAATTATTCAGTTAGTCTTTTTCCTACATGTTTTTTTCTCACGGTAGCGCAGTTAGACTACAGAAACCAAGTTGAAGTATTTAAGAATTAAATTACAGCGTTTTAAAATTAACATGGTCTTCGTTTTAAGTTGTAAATACAAAATTCCATACAGATTTGAAATTGAAAATTTCAAAAATTACTTTATTTTCAAAGAACAAGTCCATGAAATTTTATTCATTCCAAGCAAGAATAAAATTTATACTCTACATCACAGATAAAATTGGTACGGTATGAATTAGAATTTTTCAATTGTGAATTTGATCCATATATTCATTACTGTAATTATCCTCACAACTCCGTAGAATCTTATACATAATTCTATATCGTATTCATTGCCTACATAGATTGATTGCTAGTACTGATTAAGAGCTGAGAATTAATTTTCGTTCATTACCTTTACTAAATCTAGATCTAACTTTAATTACTATTTTATTAAATTTGGCGAATCTTGAAATGAGCTGAGCTTAATACGGACCCACGTACGAAATATTTGAATAAGTCGTTTAATTAAAAAATTAATTTAACTGCAATAAATATGCCTCTATTTATATCTCAAGCTATAAAAATTGAATCTGTGTAGAAACACATGACTTTATAAGTTGAGCCCAATATTAAGTCAATAACTTTTTAGAAGGACATTTGAAAATTTCACTATTAATGCAAAATGCAAAATTACCACTGACATGGCAGCTATAATATCTGACATTTGCAATTACTCTAAATCCACATGACTGTGTAAATCCATGTGGTTTCTACAAAATACATTTCGTAATTAATTTGTAAAATCTGGATAATTGTAACGTCAAAACGAAGCTTACATTATTACAAACAAATAACAATAACATTATTCGCAGAAATTATTATAATGCATCATTATAATAATTATAACTTTATCTGTTTTCACAAAAACTGTTTAGCAATTAGAAAAATATCTACAGATTAATAATAACAATGTTAAATTGCAATTTGTAGCTTCAGAGTCGATGCCACTGATACTACAGGTGAACCGAGGTAACAAACTTCAAACAAGGTAAACAATTGAAATTTCTGAAAACGGACAAGTTAGTTCAAATAGTTTAGTTACAGAAGCATCTTCTTATTACACGGGAGTTGATTTATTTATTTGCCTTTTCATGAGGGCCTTAGGAGTGCAATTTTCCATATAGATAGGAAAATTGCTGTCTGCGCAGTTGCGATTGTGTATTTCTCGGTGGCAGTTATTTCGGCGAGTTGTCCTCCACCGCACGGCGACCATAAGCTTCTGCAAGTACGACAATGATGAACATTTTGCTTTACGCAAAAAGGCCGCGTATACAAAGGCACCGAAAACAAACTTATTTTTACGAGTCCTGGAGTAACTTTTGTACAGAGATTTTGAGAATAAATATAATTTATAATTTTGTGAAAATCCTATTGTAATTTAGTATGTTGGCAATGCTCGTGTTTTATCAATATTTTAAATGAACAAATTATAAAATGATAACCAAATTGAGAAGTAATACTTTCAGGAACTTGACAAAAATGATAATTAACCACATTAACTCGAGGAAATAATTAGACGTTAGCTCGTTAAAAATCTATTAACTTTTTCTAGCAGTGGAAGTTCTATCGTCCCTTATAATATCCGTTAACAGTGAAAAATGTAAAAGAAATAGAATATGCGAAATTTAATACAAATAATGAAAGATCTTAATGGGAGAATTAAGAAATACAAAATAAATTTAATTTTAAAAATACAAAAGTGATAATTAGCGGCCAGTTATGAAGTTTTTTTTTCTCTTATACGTGAAAATTGAATATTATTAGCTTCTGGAAATGTTAAGAAAATAGCCGATGAAGTATCAAAAAGCAAAATGCCTCGTATACAGCAATAATACTTTTAAAAATTTGTAATCGTATGAAGCACGTAACTTTGTTTGAGTTCGCTTGGCACGGGATTTCGTCATATATATAATCGTATAAAACTGAGAGTTTTCATGTACGTACAAAACAGTTAAATAAATAATTGAGTTAATAAAGTTTAGCTTTAAATTGAAATAAATGAAGTGAATTAGAATCGTATGTCTATTGGCTTAAGATATTGCCTTTCCATAGAATGCTTTCATTCGATTTCTTTGCTTATTTTATACCATGGCCACTAGTCTTATGAATGAACAAAGTGTATTCATCTAGATTGCCGTACTTTCCTACATGTATTATACATTATATGTACATTTCTTATTGATTTTTCAATACACTGCTCATTTGTGCGCTTACATATTATACATATAACATGGCATGTTTATATATTCACATTCATATAGTGAGATCATAGAATTAAAATATGTTAATATTTTATTTAAAACTATCGCCGAACGAAACCTCGCATTATATTACACGAAATACAAGCATTACATTTTATTTAACGCTGCGCGAACCTTTTCCAAATATAGCTGTATTATAATGAAAAAATAAAGGACCGTAAGCAATATTTTAGAAAGTCGAGAAAGAGCTTGCTTTCTTATCGCAGCTCTCTCTCTCTCTCTTTCTCTCTCGACCCGTACCGTTTTCCACCAACTCATAAAAATAACCGGTCGAGAGCAAACAGCGAAAAACGGGGGGCTTGAAAACGAGAATAAGGGCGTATATAGGGTCCAAGAGGCTAAAAATTTTCGCTCGTGAGCGCCGGCCATATCCCGGCTAGAATGCAATCGCGTGGAAAGATGGGCATTTTCTCTCTCTTTCTCTGCAAATAGATCGCGTGTCGCTGTCCGCACGGACCCAAGGAGAATGTCAATAAATTGTCGATTCTTTCGATATAGGTATAGCATACATTGTACGCGTCAACTCGTGACTAGTTCGTGCGTTTCCATTGTGTATACTTATACGATGTCTTTATATTGTGCAATGTGGATTAAGTACATTATACGCATTGGTTGGCGATGAACGTGGAGGGAATTGGTGGGTGTGTGCGTGTGCACGAATGTTGTTTTCAAGTTCGATAGACGAGTTTATTGCCGCTGGCGGGGCTTTTATTCTCATGACTGCGAGGAGTCGGAAAGTTTCTTGATCGTGGTTGGAGATTTATGCGACCGTAAAAAGCCGATGCTTATTTTAGGAATGGCCTCGTGTTGTTGGTAAAACTGAAGCAATATATTTTTTTTCTTCTTTTTTTAGGTTTTTTAGGTTATTACATCCTGTATAGCTGTATACTTTAAAAGGCTGAATAGGAAACATTAATTTCAAATATCAAGTTGTTTTAGTAGGATTTCCTGATACGAGTAAAACAGCCGGCGCGTATATCAAATGTCAAATTATATAAGTTAAATTTTAGAAAGTTACGAAAATTTAAACTGGTTTTGGAGAGTTGCTATCGCCATCGTGCGCTTTTGTTCGAGATATAGTTTATTTTCTGCAACTGTTCGCGTCGTCTCTTCTTTATACTCATCACAAGTTTAATAGTGATTTTCAAACTTTCCCATTGGGGGAAGAAATTAAATTTATAATTACCTGCGAAAAGTTATTTTCCCTCATGTAAAATCAAAAACTGTTTAATAAACAGAGCTTTTGTTTCACTAAAATAGCCTTTACACAAGATGGTTTTTTTTGAGTTTATTTACTGTTAGTATATTGAAAACTGAACAGGCAAACTTTATATTTGCTTCCAATATATCAATAATAATATTAAAAGTTCTGATATAATAGAAGATCAACTATATTTTAAGATTTTTTAATTTGATTTTTTTTAAAGTTAAATAATATTCATTATCATGCGTATTTGGTACGTATAGGTATAATACGGTTTTCAAATATCTTGGGCGATCGTAAACGTTGCTACAATATAGTTGCCACTGGCACAAGTCGGCAAACTATCACACAGCTGGGTAACTAAGAGTAGCGGTTTTGAAAATAATTAGTGTATACAACAGAAGCTATACCAGCTTGTTCCAAAATCTCTCGAACTTAAACGCTATTAAAACATCAGTTCAAATTTTATAGGCCTATTTATCAAAACCTATATACATGACATCTCGTATTAGTAGCTATTATTTGTAAACAGTTTCCTGATGGTTATACAAGAAATATATTCGTGTGCATATATATTTCTTTATTAAGCCGTGTACTTTATATAATTATAGTTTCATACTGTTCTTAGCAATAATTATTTCCATAGATCTGCAAAAAAAAACAGTTTTTCCCATATATATAATTAACAAATCACGTTCCAAGATGTTCCAGCTAAGCAATATTTTCGATTCAAATCAAACAAATAATTTCGTTACTAGCGATCTTCAAAGAAATCGTTCATTAATAAATCCACGATTTTTTTTCCATTCAGCACGGAATATCCCTCAGCAACCCCGGAAGATTTATGGTACAAGCTCGATACCAACAGTGACGCTTTAAAGCTTCCTGTACCCCGAGAGAAATTCCCTCGGAATCGCACACGCGCAGCGCAATAAACCCATCAGCCACAAATGACATCTTAATTCAGCGGCAAAAGCCTCTCTCGGCGAAAAAAGTCCACCGGAATTCGGACAGCAGAGCGGCGATAGCTTCGGACGGTAACGGCGTCCAAACGCCGCCATGAATCAGTAGCAGGTCGGCGCTAAACCGCAGAGGAGACTCTCCCTGAGACTTGCAGACAAGAGGAGATACTCTGCAGCCGAGGATATATACGAGAGAGAGAGAGAGAGAGAGGGGGGTCAAAGTCCCATCATCCCAACATTCCGATGATATTCGACGGGTTTGCAAGCACTGCTCTCTGGCTGCACCGGAATGCAGGCATCTGTGTCAAGATCAGCTGCTGCTCATCCCACGCGTGTGTGTGTGTGTGTGAGCCACGGTTGCCCGAGTTCATACTCCCCTTTAGTCGATGGGTTTTTAGCGGCATATATAGCGAGCTTTGATATTTCGAGCTTCGATCTTCCTCTCCTCTCGATGTATTTATGGGCCTCGCGCATCGCTTCTTTCTCTTTTTTTTTTTAGTTTTCGGTTCCATCGCGGGGATTTGTATGCCAGGGAAATTTGTTTTATCGCGGGCTTTAACCTTGAGCTTGGAGATCAAAGCCGCGAGATTCTCTTTTATAGGGTCAGGCATTTATTTATGCGATGCTTTTCTTTTTTCTAACTGGTCGAGATATCTCAAATTTTTGCCGCGGAAAGTGTTTGAATGTTTTGTCTTCGCAGGTTGCGGTTTTTCGCGAATTAACGAAGGATGTTTTTTGCACGAATGAAAGAGCTATTTTGGTTGCCAAATTGTTTTGTTAATTTAGTACAAAAGAAGGTTTTACTTATGCATATGCTGGAATCCAAAGGAACGATTTTTGCTGACATAGCTGAATGTAGAATTGATAATGCAAGTAAAGGCTATCGATCCGAGGGTATTATCATTGAAAAAAAATGCAACGATAACTTATTCACGTAGAAAATGCATTTAGTATAATACAGTACATAAGCTAATACCATTCTCAATTCGAGATAAAGTAAATATATATATATATAGATTAAATTTAAATCCGATCGAAATCAACTTTGAACCACAAGGTAATCCCTAAGAATTCCATGAACAAGCAGCTCCAGTAGGTCGCTCCTCGTTTCAATGAACGGCAATAGTCTCCCCTCCGATCCTCCCGCGATATCTCGCCTTGAAGTTCCTCCTCGTTTTTTTCCGATCGCCTCTGGCATCGCGAGACTCGCACACACGCCGGCGACGGTTAAAAATATATACCGCCCGCTCTCGGCCGGAATCTCTCTCCCCCTCCCCCTCCTTTTCCGTTTTTCGATGCTCAATCACACGGCGCGGCGTGGGCAGCACCGCCACCACCGATCTTTCGGAACTCGGAATTTTATATCGATTGAAATTCATGCGTTGAGTGAGCGCGGAAAGATACCGCGAATTTCGCGCTCTTTCTTTATATACTTATCGCGGATTAGCCAGCTGTCGCGTATAGGTACAGCTCTTTTGCTTTGCGCGTCGTTAATTAGATGATGCTGTTTTTTATATATATATAGTTGAGTTGTAAAAATAATATTCGTCGAAATTAATGCTATTTTGCAGGTTACTATTGCGAGACGCTGCAGTTGTGAAGAAACGCGATGTATGATTATTAACGTACTTTTGTAAGTTGGAAGAAAATTTAATGAATAATGAGAAAGGGTTGATTGCTTTGAGTCAATGTGTAAATATAAAATATAATTACTCGGATACAATTTCTTTTTCAAACGATTTTTTTCTTCTCGCTATACCCGAATCTTTTTTTACAAAACTATTTATAGCACTTACATTACTTTTGCGTTCAAAAGTTATGCCACGTGTGCTTATTCCAATATTTTAAAGTGGAGTTGAACTACGACAGATATAGGAAGCAACCGAGCTGTTTTCTACTCTATAATTAGTATATATATTATACCACTTTAGTGATATTCCAAGTTAACTTATTTGTAGAAACTTATCAAATTAATTTTAAAAATTCAGTATATATTGTAAACTGCCGGCCGCGGAATCGTATATCCATACGTATAAATAATTGTTCGTAATCCTATTATTAAAGTATATAGTTTGGTGTAGTACGTGTACGTTCCAGTTGATATACATTATTGCGAATAAAATTTTTTTTTTCGAATAAACTACACGCACGCGTCGTTTTGCCTTGGCACTTTCAAACTTAATCTTCCAAGAAAGTAACAACAGAGCGCACAATTAATTAGATCCGAATTCCCGTATACTTCAGGCAGGCCAGGAAGAGAAACAACCAATTATTTCCCCTCGGATCGCTACATATCCTTTATCTCCATTTAACTGTGATTCCAAACGCAGACAAATATTTAAATTTCTTAATTTGCTTTGAAAGGATTCCATTATCCAAGCGCCGCGCGACTGTTCAACAATGTTCCGGTAGTTTCCCTCTCTCCCTCTCTCTCTCTCTCTCTCTCTCTCTCTCTCTCTCTCTCTCTCAAACACAAAATTCGAACGACTGCATTGTTTCTACGTGACTTAAATCTGTTGTTTGATGTTTCGCTTGCATTCGAGTGAGAGAGAGAGATAAAGTGTGCACACAAGGGGAAAAGAGAGAGAGGAGAGAAGGAATCGAGGGCAAAAAAAGAATAGGGCGACTCTCAAAGGATTACCGTATTAATGGATTGACTTGCTAATGAAGCTATTTGCCATTCAAATGTGCAGAGCCGAAGCGACAGTCTACTTCCTACACCGCGAGACAATCGACAGAGAGAGAACAGTTTTAAACTCATTCGTTTCCTTCGTCCGCGCACGACGATTTCCGAAGAAAACTCGCGAACCACCGATATACCCTCTTCTTTTTTTCTGCGATCGTCGCTGCACGGGGCTGTAGAGGAAAGGAGAATGCCGACTTGTTTACCAAACTTATCGCACCGGTCGGTTTGGTCAGGGATCGCGATTCGATTTTTTTTTTTTTCATTGACATTTATCTGATTTCACCTGGAACATGTGGCTTTTTTGCAGTCTAGGTGAATGATATTACCTGTGATCGATTAAACCGGTTTAGTTATGTGCAAAATTATCTTCTCTTTAATAAGGGTTAAGAGTTTTCGCACATTACGAAATGATATACATGTATATATATACTCTTCGTTCTCAGGATGAAAGTGATGGCAGTTTAGTGCCCAACTTCTCTGGGTAAAAAAAGCGTATACCCGCAAGTTCTAAAAAGACCTTTCGCGCACGAAAGAAGAAATTTTAATTTCGTTAATTTTCGAGAGTGCATGGGACTTTGTACCGGTTACATTTCGTAATTTTCTAGCAGGGTAGAGAACGAACAATTATCTATGATAAACCAGAGCTTCTGGACAGTGAGTTATAACGAAAATTGTACCGAAAATGATTAACTATAAAGGAAAAATGTACGTTTTCAAGGTTTTCAATTCAAATAATTTAGCAATTAATCGCGATGATCGATAATAATAATTATATAAAATATAGTTATATCAATTTATATTTACTTCATAAACAATAGGCGTTATTTTGTACACGTTATTTTACGAAATATATTGGAGAACTCTATATTCACAGAAACGGAAATTTGTTAAACAGGATCGCTTATATTGTAATCGATGTACAAAATATGATTTCGAACAATGTACCGAAATTGAAAGCTCGCATGAAAATGAGGTTGGACAAAATTTAGTTTGAAAAAAATGAACAATATTCAAAATTAATAAACCTTTACATTTACTCTTTACAATATTTAGACCACTTTGAAATCTTCAACCCGAAAACAAAAGAAAAATCCATCCCTACAAACTGCACAACCGTAAATTTCCGTATCCAACACATCTCACGATCAACGCGTAGGTATACAAGTATAGAGAAAATGCTAAGAATAGTAAATAGAAAAGGTCCGAATAATAATAACTGACCGAAAGAGATGAGGCCGCTGTTGAGCATGGAGAGCTTGATCTGACTGGGTATGGAGGCGAGGCTGTGTCCGGGATTCATGTGGCGCTTGCGTGGCGGCTTCTCGGGCGCCCGCTGAGCGCTACGGCTCCTGTGGTGGTGATGGTGCTTCCTGTGCGAGTGCGTGTGGGAGCTGCCGCCCGTCGAGGTGGCCAGGGTCCGGTCCGAGCCGGCGCTACTCAGGTTCGTCAGCTCGCCGGGTGTCGATTGCGCGCGCAGCGACGAAGACATCTGCAACGAGAGAGAGAGAGAGAGCCGACCACCCACAGCTCATATATTGCATTCGTCACGATTTCGACGTCAAACGTTATACGGGGAAAGTTTTACTGTATATGCGTGCCGCGATTTATATATCATCAGTGGTACAGAGGCTTTCGCTATACAGGTGTTGCCAATTCGTTGCGGCTTCGATTTTCTCGGTCGGCGTATCGCTTTTGACCATTTTTCATAGACTTGAATGACATTTTTGGTTAGAATAAATAGACCGCATTGTGGCGGTTCTATAAGTTTTCTCTTAAAAAAGGGGGTCATATTGCTCGAATTGCGATAATGAACTGTCTGATAAATTATTTTCCCTCAAAACTTTCATCAGTTATTGTGAAGGTTAAAACTCGAAGGACTCTAAAATAACTTCCTTGCTTTTTATGATCGCATGCATGCACATGTTTCGTTATGCCACTCGAAGAATAGCTAATCGCTTGAAAATTTAAAAATGAAATACGTAGTTATCGATCTCAGACGCGGGAATAGCCAGTTTCCATTAAACTTAGGACTATTTAATGGAGAAAACACTCTTGGGTAAATGCGCGGTGTAAAGAGAATTTGGCCGTAAAAGATTATGTCTAAAACTATTCAGACTACAATTCAAAATGGATCGTAATTTGATTCTTTTAAGACTCCTCCTATGTAGAGTAAACGAAAATACGTTTATCTATATTATACTCTTTTCTATCTCGATTTTAAAATTAAAACCTGCTTAATATTGAAAACTTGAATACTCTGTTACACACAGTACTCTATACGTAATAATCATATAATATTAATCGCCTTATACCAGCAAGACAATGGACGCATCAACTAGATGCTTTCTCTTATAATTCTCGGCGAGCAGAGAGAAATTCTCGGCCCTTTTACAATGAATTTTTAACACCATATTCAACTACCGGGAATATCAAATTTTCGCATTTCCTGGTTTCAAATTCAAAATTAAAATCTTGGAATTGAATTTAGAGAGACGGAAGAATATCTACGTGCGAATTTTGGTGAAATGTAGTATATTGTCAGATATTTTATTACGTTATATCTCGTTAGGAAGGCCTAAATGAATTTATTATAATAATTGATAAAAATTAAAATTAATTATCTGCATCTTTCTACTTGATATTTAAGACTATTAGTTCGGCATTATTCTGGTCAGTATATATTTTTGTTTCAAACGCGCAAAATTTTTGCTGCGCCGCTAATATTTAATTCTGACGTCACCGCATTGGATCGCGCGCATATTTGAATCCTGCTAACACCAGTGATGACTGCATATTACTAAAAACAAAAAATGATTTACTTGACCCAAATAGCCTAAAAGTAGATCTAAATTACGCCATCATTGTTCAAATAAAAATTCATAAACAAATTCTTGAACATTCCTCAAAAAAGAAAAAAAAGGTGTATATTAGACCGAACGAATATTTACGAGCCAAGTTTCGAATCGATCATATCGCGAAGCGAGTACAGCATTTCCCCCGCAGCCGGTATTAAAAAGATACAGCGCGTAAAGCCGAGACCGCGTTTTACAGAATCGAGCCCGCAATGTCTTTACAATATTCTTCATTGTATTACGAGCTGGCGGAATGTCTAAAACGAGGAGAGCTTCGATTCTCTCTTCTTCGCAACAGCAGCGGCGGTTCGCTCCTCTCGCCCAAAGAAGCAGAGAATAGAGACGACAGTCGGAGCCAGCTGGCACAGAGGCGCAAAAACTCGACGTTTCTCAGCTCGTCGACTGTATATTAAACGCATCCGTCTCTTTCTCCTCTGTTGCCTGGCTGTGTGTGTGTGTGTGTGTGTGTGTGTGTGTGTGTGTGTGTTAAGCTCCGCGAAAATCGTCGCGCTCCTCCTCCCGCCCTCCTCCACCTAATAGTCGAGTCGTGCAAGAATTACTCGCGGATATTTACAAGAGAGGAGCTACGGTGCGATAACCTTTTCTTCTCTCGGTAGCCGCGGGTAATATTAGGTATAGGTGAGAAAATTCGTCATATACACCCCGAATTCCCGAGGATGATTTGTATCGCGTGGCGGGGATAAATTGATGTTATGAATGGGACTTGATAATTTGTAAATATTTATGGTGCGAATTGGGGGAGGTGTTTTGGCTGCGTGGCCTGGTAAATTTGATTGGATGTATGCGCGGATTTATTGTGTTACTCTCGAGGGGTTGCGCTCGCGTGTGTGTGTATTTTAGTCAGCTGGGAATTTATCTGGGTTTATGCAATGAGCAATGAAAAACCTGAGAATCCTCTCTTAATTTAATTGCAGGGGTATATAAACCGCGGTGCGAAACTGAAATGTGTATCATCAAAATTTTGGGATTGTACAAAAATTATAAAGGCAGGTTTTTATTGATTTGACCTGAATATATGCGTAAGAATTCGTAATATTTCAAACATTAGTATTTACATTCGTAGTATAGACAAAATAATTATGCCTAACAAATTTTTAAACAAAGGAATAGAAGAGAATTCTAATGAAAAAAATGTCACTGAACTAATGTTTAAATGATAATAATGTATTTGCTTCAACAACCGTATGTCCGTATACTCTATACACGTTTTTGTTTTAAACTTTACCACACAAAACATCAACGTCCGTACAATTTGGCTAATTCTTTTACTTGGTATTCACTTGACTAAAACAGTCAAGGCACTTTTGCAGCGATAAAAGTCATAATGACTTGTGTTTTAATTGATCGCCATTTATCTACTAAGTAAATAGTGATTAAAATTACGTGGAAAATGTAGCCAAGAATTCGAGATCTCTAGTAAATTATATCTTTGTATGTATAACGAATGTTTCAGCTATTTAAATATTTATTAGGGCTCAGCTATAGTCATTTTGAAAACATTGCTGTTAAAGCATGCGGAGATAATTTTGATTATTTAAAAAAAAATGGAAGCATTTTTCTCAGATGTCGCATCAGTTCCAAACATTCTACACTCGACGAAAACACGCCTATTGGAGAAAGTCCTTATATTTTGGAACAAGAATCAAAAGGCAATACAAAATTAGGTGTATATTTCTGACTACAATTAGGATATTCTCGATAATTTGATTCTAGCAAAGATTGTGCGAATGAACGGTTCACAGGAAAAATCGTTGGCAACATGGGATTGTTGCCGCGTCAATTACGAGATCTTTACAAATCATACCAGGTAAGTGAACAGGTATGTTCAAATGAGTTTGATGCTTTCTTTCTTTCCTGTATTATACGTTATTAATAGTGCAGGTATACTACGTAATTTCCTCTTGGCGGTACCTACTCCTTGGTTAGACGGAGATTCTACTGTTTACAACAAGCTTATCGGAATATTCCTACTTTTCTTTAACTAATTAATTTTAAATTGATTGCCGAGAGAACAATCTTTGACTTAGTCTATGTCGGTACTTATAACAACCATTAATTCCGCGTATTTTTAAGAACGGGGAACGGGTCATAAGCCTCGGTATGTCATTATACGGATGTTTTAGAATCAACGTTTAGAATCAACGGCAGCTTTGGGAAATGTTTAGCCCATTATATTTCAATTTGGCGAAACTTTCCCCACATTTGGCCAATTAAAATGTCAGCGTTAATTGAGTGATTGGATTTATTATTAAGGGTTGTTGCGATGTACTTGCCGATATTTACATCCCCCAACTTCTGCAACTTTGCTCGGAAATTTCCAACGTGTCTTGATGACTGCGACTGACTATATGATTCGCTTCACTTTGCTATTGTCGGAATCGTAATAATTTAATACAATTTCGAAGGTGCGATAGGGTTGATATAGTGTTATCTACACCATGACAAGCACCCTTGAAATATACATATGAGAAATGAAATAAGATCAACAAGGAGTTATCAGGAAAAGATTTTCTTAAAAAAGTATAAATAGGGTTTGAATGATTTGTTAAAGGATCGTATTTTTGTTTTATATAAAGGCATTCCACTCGGGATATCAATAAATGTCACATTGAGCATCGTGACCATGACAGAAAACAACTCGTATAAAATATTGTTCACCGTGAACGAGAAATATTTTCAATACGATGTTTACTTAGAGTAAAAAAAACTTTAATTTCGGCAGAAGAGATAATAAGCTCAATATATCTAACGTAAAATTTGAGCGCTACGATAAAAAATAGTTGAATTTATTGAACAATAGAAAAGCTATATATTTCAAGAGGGAAGAAATTGTTTTTTTTTTTTTTTTTTGAATTTCGTTATATATTTTACTTATAGATTGAATCATATTTTCTGCGAAAGTTAACTTCAAACGAAATTCCATATATTTTAACTTCGGTAATTAAATTAATATACAATTACTATGCACTCATTTACGACAATGAACAAGTTTACGAATGGTTGCGTAGAAAATTAACAGAACAATTGTTTTCAAAGTTTTATCAGCTTTTCAAATAATCATTGCTAATAGATATTATTACATCTCTTGGGAATAACAGACTGTAGAACTTAATCGTACAACAAGAAACATCATTTCTATCGCTATAATCCAACGACTATATGCTATGCAGCCAAGATCACCTATATATATATACCCTAAACACCCGAGTTTCCAGTAGAAGAGCAAACAGCCGGAGCCTTAAAACCAACTCGAAAGCATTTGGAGAATATGTTGCAATCATTCGCAAACGGCATCCACTCGAAAACGATCGAGTGTGTTTATCCTTCTCTCTTCCCCTCGCTCAAAGGAGCTCATTTTTCACGCATGAGCGCACGCTTCTGCCTAGAGTTTTTCTTTCTCTCTTTTCAGCTTCATTATACACCGAAATGCGAAATAGTAACGGGTAGTGTGGGCAAAACTTGGGTGGTGCCCGTTTTCACGGATGGTTTTCTATAGCGCCTGTGTGTACGTCTTCGATTCCCTTTGAAGAGCGAGAACCTCAACGTTCCGATGATGCTCGATGGGGGAGCGAATAGTTGCCGATGCCCCCATCAAAAGGCGGGACTATGCATGTTTTATAAATCGCGCGAGCTATCGAGTCGGAAAAGGAGGTAGATATATTCTTTTATCGCCAAGTTGCGGGAATATTTTTATTTGATGAAGCCTGTCGTGTATATATATATGCTTTTTATAGCAGTATAGGGAGTTCTTGGCTTTGCGTGAACTTTTGCCGATAATAATACGAAACAATGGATGAGGAACCTAAGTTTACGTTGAAAATAAAAAGTAGTTGATGATCAATTGATTTTTTAAAAAAAATTTTTGATAAATTCTGTTGAGTGTTTTATTTATTGCGTATAATGCAGCTATCGATAACATATTTAGATATCAAAATGATTCTTGGATCCTGTTGTATTCGAAAGAGGGTTAATTTTAAACCTTAAGCTTTAGTTCTTACAAATTAAAAGCAAACAACGATGGAATATACTTATGCAAAGAGCTTTTCAAGAGCTTACAATTTGAATGCAAAGCCGAATTTTGTTCGAATAAGAAAATGGTCAATATCAATATTGTACTTTCTATGTTTCTAAAAGCTTTCATGCAAATAATCCTATACTAGTTTTTAGTCTTCATTTCTCCTTTTTCGAATTTTAAACTGAAACACTTCCGAGTCAAAAATGTTGCGTCTATGATTAAAGATAGATTTTGAAAAGGATACTATCGAAAAGTACTATATAACACAACTTACCAAATGAAAAAAAAAAAAGATTTAACGTCCTAATTTAAGTTGTCTCGAAATTCTAGATTTCTAATAAAAATATATTTATAATACAAATTTTATATTATATACATTATCTCGAAATCGTGAGACCAAAACTGAGTTATATTCGGTTTCAGCACGTTACAATGCAAAGGATACATATGGTCAGTACCCCAGCACAGAACAGTTCTTTTTTATAGGTCTCTAATATTAAAAATTTTAAAAGACATCCATATTGTACTCGTATATATTACATTTAGATTATTATATAGAAACTCTACGTCATAGAGTTATTTAGAAAAGTTCATGCAATAATAATAATAATACATACAATAATAATAAATTACACTTTTATATTCCGTTTGAATTTTGAATTTATAGTTTCCACTGAACGATATTTTTCAAATTCTAAAACTTCAAATTTTCAAGGTATATTACAACAAAATGAAATTTTTCATACATAAATCTATCGGAATTTTTTTCAATAAAATCTAATAAAAGCTTATCAGTTTAAGATTTCCATTTTTATTCCAATCTAAAGGTATCGAAATGAAATTATATTTATGCGTTGTACATTTAAATAATACCCTTACATAATATTTCCATTTTATGTAATATATGAATCGAAAAAGGTACTGAAAATAATAACGACTCGAAAGATTCGGTTATAAAATTGGTTCTCAATAGTTCTAGCGTTTTTTATTGAAAGAATACAAGAATCCCATTATTATTAAAAAAATCATACTTTAAAAGAGGCAGAAATTCTTTATTATTCTTTCTGCAGCTGTGCGAACTTCTGCAAGATTATGCTATTAGATTGAAATAAAATGATAATTAAAACAAAACTCCAAAAGAAATGATAATTTCAGAAAGTTAATAGAGGATATGAGTCTAAAAATATCCAACGGCTTCTTTCCTTTTCCCAGCCTTTTTTTTTATCTTGAAAATCGTCTTTTTGTACTTTGCTATTGTTTATTGCACAATTTAATTAACACAAAATTGAAATCACTAATTGTTCAACTATCAAAAGTGATACCCGATAGCACTTGTACCACATATAGAACCAACTTAAAAACGCCCTCGCTAACGATCTGAATAAACGTGTCCGTGCAACAGCGAGTCACATAGCGATATTTATCGAAAAATTGTTCACATCCACGTATACCCATGAAACACGAGCAACGGTTAACAGGTATATACGCGACACTTGCAGCGCTTTGATTTTCGATCCCTCGCTATAGAGTTGCAAAGAGCTATCAGAAGCTGAGCACCAGGCACATGCCTAAGTGCGCGCTATAGCGCAATACGGTCTCTCTCTCTCTCTCTCTCTCTCTTTTTTCGCAAATTGCTCGCCAAGCTCGTCGCACGCTGTTTCTTTTTTTTTCCGTCGTACAAAGGCCTTCAAAGCTTCTCTGTCTCTCACTTGCCCACGGGTTCGACTCCATTATGCCGATGCGGTGACGAGGCTATCACGCGATGAGATGAGGCTGTACGCGCGCGTCGACTTGGCTTCGATGGTGGGTAAAAAAAAAAAAAAATTTACTCGTGACGGAAAAGAAAAGGGACAGTGAAAAAGTTGTCGATTGCGAAGGTGCATTTCTTTCTTTGTGCAATTAACACAGGATTTTCTTCACCTACGAACAAGTGTTTATTTATTTCGGTCGCATAAGAAGTGTGCACTTGACAAGGGGAAAAATGTAGATGTGCGCACATTTTACCATTTCGCACACACTTCAAAGGCATTTCTCCGCGTATTATTTTTACGCTTAACGTTGTGCTAAAGCGGGGATTATATAATTATTCAGAGTTGCTTGAAAACAAGCGACCTAAAGCAGTTTTAAGCAGGAGTTCAAATATGTATTTTTATTTTTAAGACGCGCTCATAGAACGAAAGCGCTAACGTAAATAATTATGAGAAAATAAATATTTTTTTCCAAGAGGTATTTTAAGATTGTTTTGTTGAATGTATAATAATGGAGCCAAAAGATATTATTTAATGCGGAAAAGAATATCAAGAATATGCGGGATTAAAAAATGAGAAAATTTATTTAACGACCTTTTTGAGGAAATGGAAATTTAAAAATAACAATTTCAGTTTGTGCTTTTAACGGTATCCCTTATTGGACCGATTATAAAACAATACTACGCTTTCGAATTGATAAAAAGTTATATGCGAATTGTGTTATTATAATAATAGCGAATTCTTAAAGAACATATTGTTTTTTCATTATATTAATAATGACACGAGAATCAGTTAAATATAATAAAGTTAATATAAGTAGTAATTATCATTAATATTACATACATACACTTTGGAATGAAACATTTTTGAAACATCAGTTATTAACATTAACCAGGTACTTTATCATAAAATTTATGGTATACCACCATATTCTCTCAAACAATTCAACTCACCATTGCTCAAAACCAAAGGATCGTCGTGTCCCTTATTATCTCCGGAATCCGCGAATATCCGCAACGCAACAATCACAGCCGGACGCCACCTTGCGCATGCCTCCGCAATAAACGAAAACGCCGGCGCGTCCCAGTGTCCGAAGACGAAAGGCGAAAAATAGAAAATGTCTCTCGCACACGTGTGAGGTTTCTCTGTGTGTGTCTGTGTGTGTGTGTGTGTGTCTTAACCTTTGATGCGCAAGTCAAGGCGAGCGAGAGGCAGAAAGAGAGTGAGAGAGAGAGAGAGAGACAGATTTCCCGCCTCAAGGTTCCCGGTCGCTCGGGGCGGGAAAGCGTTATTTTTAAATGCGTTTTGTAAGAGCCAGATATCGTCGCATCACGGCCTCGCCGCAGCCGTCTCTCTCTCTCTCTCTCTCCCACCTCGTGTCTTCGTTTTCCCCGGACGCCGCCGCTGCACCGCGCGAGCTTTCGTATTTATTGGCCCCGGCCTTTTCAAGCGACGCCGCGGATCTGTACACGTGCAGTGTGTGTATGTGTCTGTACTCGTCGCCTCGCTTATTTATTTACTCGATCGCCGTTGTGTTTTTTTTTTTTTTTCAGTCGACCGATTCGTCATTTCGCTGTATACTCGGATTCGTTTGACGCGCCAGGAATTTTTCGACTTTTTTTCTTTTCTATTTTCTGCGTGTATCTCGCGATGTATGTATGGTGTATCGTATAGAGAAGGATATAAGGGAAAAAAAACAGAGACGCGTTCGCGCTCGCGGAAAAGACAATAAACGGGGAGCTGTTATTTCGTCCCGCGGTGTGCCTCGTATAATATACCCTGCTGCTTCTGCTGCTGCTTCATACGCCCCCTTTTTTACGTTCCTTTTTTGTGTACGGGGCGCGATAAAAGTGGTGAAAATTAAACCCGTTTGAATTTGTTTTACGAAATTCTGAGGGGCAAATGGGCAAAAGTTAATTGGAATAAGTTGAGTTTTAAGTATAAACGATGGGTGAAGCTTCTGTAAATTAACTAAAGAAGTTTTATTAATAGTATTTATTAAATTTTATTCTCTTAATATGTAAATAAGCTTGTTGATTCATCTATACACAAACGTAAATTCATGCGAATTTTTAATAACCAAAAGTTTATATATAATGAAAACTGAAAATGCGCATTATTATGCAAATGCGCGATTAATATTTATTTCGCAAAAAATATATATAAACGCGATAGAAATTTTCACTTTCTGGTCAGCGCGCGCGGTTAAATGCGTACATATATTCGCAGCATTCGAAATTAAACTGTGAAATATTATCTCACCGTATAAATTTTCATATCTGCGCGCGAGCGCGGTGCAAATAAAGCTGTATAATATTCCTCCTCTCGAGTATATAGAGCTTTTTACGCTACTTTGCAACTCATTAATTTTATTTTCTTCCGTTTATTGTTTTTTTTTTTGTAGAATTTCATTATGTGAAATAAAGCCTAGTTTTACGGGAGATATGTACGTTGAGACAAAAAATAATTTCACCCTCATTTATTACTATTAATTGAAATTCTCGCGATAATTAAGGAATTGTTGAAGCGTTTGAAAGTTTTATAAAGACTTGTTGTATAATATATTTTATGCAAGTCTGTGTGTAAAGTTCATGTGTAAAGTAGCATTTAACACGTGTAAAGCATTGTGCGCGAACACACTCGTGACGTAAATTTTACACTTTACCTACGGTAACTATTATACTCTTAGACACTCACTGTTCGCATTGACTCGCATAAAATATTGCTCGCCACGCCTGCTATTTTACACGTGGGAAATAGTTCACTTAACACCTTGGATCCAACTACATTCATAGACAATGCCTCGTAGTCATATTAAATTTATAAAAAATTCACGAGCTTATCAGTATGTAACTCTTGAGTTCCTTCGAAGCAAGGAAAAGAACCAAAATAAATGTATTCATGACCATAATCTGAATTTGAAAAAATATTAAATATTAATACAAACTAAAAAAGCAACATTCGAGAAAGTAGCGTATAACGTTCATAATTGTAATGTTCGTTTCATCGTGTCTACCTGCTGCTAATCTTTATTTCCCAATTCGATCCACGTAATGTAAAACACAAGCCGCAGCCCGACCCGAACAATAGCTCGGATAACGAAATACACTCGAGAACCGCATCATAAGTTCAGCGATCTCATAACAAAATTTCACCCGCCGCACACGTTTGCTTTTTTCCAGCGCGAAACACACAAAATTCCGTAGAGCGTGCGCGCGAGAGAGGGGACTTGAAGTCATTGTTATTCGCGGTAGTAGATAGGATTTCGCTGGCACTCGAAAGGCTTTCCGAACCACCGGAATGCAATTGAAATTAAGGGTGCGCTTGCGATTGTGTGTACAGCTCGCCGCCCTGGTATAACTCCGATCTCCCGTCCTATATCCGACCGCTGCCAGAGATAGTCTATATAGCCGTGCTCATTTACTCGAGAGGAGCGAGAGAGAGAGATAGTTGCGGAATTTCAGTCCTTCCTCGACCACCGCTCGCCACCTTAATCGCTGAATAATTCGCATTATTTATCTTATGCGAGCGAGGTTTCGCTTCGCACTTTCGTCGCCCCGATGCTGATTGATACGTGGCCCGCGAATACATTAGAGCGATTATTTTCACCGAGTGTCCGCGCGATCTCGGCGACGATTGAGGGTGAAAAATTTATGCGTGGGTTAATGCTGTATACCGTGCGATTAGAATTTCGAGGTTCTAATTAGAGATATTGATTCGAGATGGGAGATACGCGCGCTGTACGATTAAATCCGAGTGTTATGGGTTCGTGCGCCTAATCAGTGATATCTGGTATTCAAAAGACGCGCGCGCGCGACTGACGATAATTGATTGTTAGACTGTTAATCAGTACATAAGAAGTACGTTGTTGTTAATACTGTATTTCGAGTATATTTAAGATTGATATATATAAGTGTACACTTATTTTATATCGAATTATCAAATTAAAATCACTTTAATAACGTCAAAAAGTATATCCGTTCCGCGCCGCAATCTTCGAACCTGCGAATATTCTTTCATAAATATGATAATCACATTAATACCATTCGCTGTTCGCAACCACTATTCATTCCTCGACCCAAACAATATCATTTTACTACAAGCCCAAGAATCTTTCTGCGCTTAGTACAAACAATCACGCTATATACAACTCTTTTTCCACCGTCTCGAATCAACGAGCATCTGCTGCAATGTTTCGGTATCTCGAGATATACACTGGGTCTGTCGACGGGAATTTGGCACGACTAGACAAAACGCCCGGCTATTGCAGGGTTACACCTTATTTCGGGAGTAAAAGCCTCGGTTCTCGTTGCACTCTTCGAGAAGTCTCGCGCGCCGCGATATATTTGATTCGCCGCGACTGCGAGAAAGAGAGAGTGTGTGTGTGTCAGATTTCGAATTCTGGAGTCGAATGCACTCGTCGGGACTAAAAACAGTACCGTATATATACGAGCTCGGGAATTTCGCGAATGTTGACTCATTTCTCGAGGACGTGCGCAGGAGC
>UELV01179784.1:30433-55575 GCA_900490015.1 Megastigmus stigmatizans
ATTATCAAATTAAAATCACTTTAATAACGTCAAAAAGTATATCCGTTCCGCGCCGCAATCTTCGAACCTGCGAATATTCTTTCATAAATATGATAATCACATTAATACCATTCGCTGTTCGCAACCACTATTCATTCCTCGACCCAAACAATATCATTTTACTACAAGCCCAAGAATCTTTCTGCGCTTAGTACAAACAATCACGCTATATACAACTCTTTTTCCACCGTCTCGAATCAACGAGCATCTGCTGCAATGTTTCGGTATCTCGAGATATACACTGGGTCTGTCGACGGGAATTTGGCACGACTAGACAAAACGCCCGGCTATTGCAGGGTTACACCTTATTTCGGGAGTAAAAGCCTCGGTTCTCGTTGCACTCTTCGAGAAGTCTCGCGCGCCGCGATATATTTGATTCGCCGCGACTGCGAGAAAGAGAGAGTGTGTGTGTGTCAGATTTCGAATTCTGGAGTCGAATGCACTCGTCGGGACTAAAAACAGTACCGTATATATACGAGCTCGGGAATTTCGCGAATGTTGACTCATTTCTCGAGGACGTGCGCAGGAGCGGTGAGAAGCGAAGAAAAATGGAAGTGGCGCACAGGCGCGCGAGAGACGGTATATATACGGCGGGTGAGGCGAACGAGAAGCAAAATGATGGAGGGACATCGGATCAGCTGAGAGCTACAGAACTCGATGGGGAGTGAAGATGAAATTTTTTGCAGTTCTCTCTCTTTTTTTTTTTTTTTTTTTTTTGTGTAGTGATAAGTTTGGCGTACGTTTTCTGGCTATATGTATAGAACTTTTTCTGCTATTGCGAGAACAGGTTTTCTGACAAATCATTTCCGCTTGCGGAGCTTGGAAAATATTTGATGAACAAACTTGTGCACGTTTCGTTTTGAACAAACTAAAAAACGCGCTTCTAATATTTACGCAATGCGATCTGTATTGGCATATATACAACAGTATGTAAAAAGAAGGAAGGACGATAGCGCAATATTTTTTATCCAAAATTTTCCACATTACTAAATCAATTTTGCAGCTTTATCTTATTCAGCCGAATAACAATTAACCTTAACGCGCCTATCGGGTAAGAGAATCAACAGGCGCAAAATCGAAAGCGGGTATATGTGTAAGAGAGAAAGAGAGAGAAAGGCAGCCTGAAGCAGAATAACATCGGCATAACTTCTCAGCTCGTGTGCAACGACGTCGATCCCCATTTGCCTTCCTGCACGTGAGCATCCTTACATGTATACCCAATATCCTTTTTTTTCCACTCGCCCGCGCATACATCCTATATCTCTCTCTCTCTCTCTCTCTCTCTCACTCACTAAAAACGTATTTTTACGCCCACGCGTTATCTGCCGGCTCGAGAGCAAATTGCAGGCGGTAGCAAAAGCGGGCGATATCGAACGAGAAAAAAAGAAAAAGTTTCGAGTGCTCCGCGCTGAGAGAGAAGAGCGAGAGATAGGGTATACAGGCGCGCGGCTCGTCGTCATCCTTTCGGGCTGACGAAGCCACTTATCTTTTCGGCTGACGTCGGAGTGCCGCGATGAGGACTCATTATCGTGCGGGCCTCGAGTCATCCTCGTGCACGCCACCCCAGTATCGCGGATTTCTGCGGCGAAGGGAACAAAAATTAACGCGCCCGTAATAAGACCGAAGTCGCCGGGTTTATAGCTTGTACTATCGTCAAACTTTTTTAAGTGGGTGGTATAATGTGGCTTTTGAGATATATTTAGTTCTGCGAATGAAAAGTATCAAATTAAAAATGTAATAAGTGACGATACGGCAAAGGAAATCCTTTACGGGCCTTGTTAGGCGTTAATAAATCATATATACAAATGTTTAATCATAATTAATTTTTCCCTCCGAGTGTATCAAAGTTGAACAATTATTCATATTGTAAATTATTTTATTTGATCAAATACTGTTTTAAGCATTAATTTGAAGAAAGTATTATCTAAGTTAATAGGGTGGAAAATGTCACTATCGCATATATTACATGAAGCAGAAAAAAGTGTGAAACTTATATAGAGGCTATCGTGACAACAATTTTTTTCTCAACTTTGAGGATAGTAATACATAAAAGCTAAATGTTTTTGACGCGCTTATCGTGATCTTTATTTCATTATTGGTGAAAGTTCATGGGTACAACGATGGAAGCGCAAAAACCATTTTATTAAAACCATTCCACGCATATTTGAGTATAGAACAACATTGATGTAATGAAATGCATAAGATCAATAAGTTCTCTTGAATCAGCTCATTAATAACTGAAAGTAAAAGCCTTCGCAATTAATCAGTAATGTATCAACGAGATTTACAGCCAATTTTAATGTTTCCATCGTAACTGCGATTGGCATCAAGTTTTAATTAATGCATTCTTGAGCAACTTTTAATGAAACTTCCCGAACTATGCATCAATTATCATGCTTTGATTCTGAGATAGTTTAATATGCGCTGTTATTCTATACACGCTCTTGTACTTATATAACTTCTACAACTCGTGTAAATATTGTAGCTATATAGTTGCATATTTATGCCAGAAGAATTTTTCAATAAACAAACAACGTTAGTTTTTCAATCTAACTTGTCGTAAACATTCCATTACAATGCACTTATGTAAACGGTTGCACGTGTTTTCCAGCTTTATCAAAATCAACGTTCAATCAATTATTATAGTCTAGATCATCCCTGTATAACCTTTAACCCCCACCGGTTTCCCTACATTTCTCCCCCTAATCCTGCCATAATTGATCCCTATTTATCATATCCAATTCATCGAAGGTTCACTCAACGGGAAATAAACTACTCGATCCCGCCTCCAGCTCTCGCTCCTCCACCACGAGGCTTTAAATGCCCCAATTTGGGCCGCGCACGTCGAAACTAATCCACACAGGTCATTTCGCAAAATACTCGCTCCGCGCGAATAACTTAAAAACCAACCCCTCCCATTCCGATAAAATCACCCACCGCAAGTCTCTCCCTTCTCCCACGTTATTCTCGGCCTTTTAGCTTCTTTCTCCCCCATCATGCACACACACGTAGCCGCAAGCCCCATCCCCCCATATATATCCCGCGTTTTATTTCATCATTAAGCCCAACACCCAACTTTGTTTTTCTTCCCTCCACGTGCGAAGCATTTTCTCATTCTCGAGGTCAGAGGATTCACACACACACACACACACACGCACACGTTTATCTTTGCGTGACGAACGACTAGAGCTGCGTATCCATCTCGACGTCGTCGTAGTCGTCGTCGACAACGTCCTGCTATGCAGGACTGAAAAGGGAAGGGAAAGGTATTTTTTTTTTGTTTGGATGCTAGAAGGGATGTGGACTCTGGTGGTTAGTCGTAAATCTTGCGCGGCTTTGCGGAGCTTTTGCAATAATCGTCGCGTATCATTTTTTTTTTCCGGCCGCGACTGGAATATTATTTTTTTTGCAGGTGGCTCGTGCGATGTTGCGAGTGAATTATTTTGTTTTTTACCATTCGCGAACCTGAGCGAATTATTAAAAACGTGACTTTGTTTGAAATATTTTATACTGCAACTGAAACTTTGTCAAAATTCATTTCGCAAATCAACGACAACCACTTTTTTATTGCATATACCCTTCTTTTTGTCAATAGCACCGCAAAACTTTGATTAAAAAGTTTCCCGAAACAGTTAACACACACACACACACACACACACACACATCTGTTTATACATTTTCGCGTTGAAACCATGTACTAAAAACCTCGAAGTGGACACTTTCCTCACAATGTGCAATATATAGGCTATACTCGAATTCGATACCTCGTGACCAAAAAAAAAGCGCAATAATCACGCAATCTTGTCCAACAATGACTCGTAGCTTCACAATAAGAACACCCTTACAACAAAAAAAAACGGGGAGATTCATCTCCTCCACATCCTCGCGAAAATCCACTTCAATTTACGGCAAAAAAAAGTCGAATAAACTCATCCCTCGTAGCGCACAAGAACTCGCATAATTTGCAAACTGTATATATATATACGTATAACAGAGGGTAAGAATAAGAAAAAGTTCAGCTCTCTCTCAGCTGTTTATCTCAGCGTGACGAACGCGCGCTTATTCAACTTGCGGACCCAAAAGGCCACGCATAGCCGTGTAATACCCGTAAATCTCGGTGGGGCTTATATACGAGCTTTTTGCAACCTACCGCCCCGAATTAACGATCTCTATGCTTGCCGAGCAAAAGAGACCTACCTATATACACTCTTGCCCGTTTATATATTCCTGCCGTCGCAGTCGTATACGCTGTCTTATCGCTGATTTCCGAGAGAGACGAGATCTTTAGGGTGCGTTTTGTATGCTGCCCCGCGGACTTTCTCTACTGTATATCCCTTTTTTGTTTTATCCACGCAGACGAGTTTCCTTACCCCCGTTTTCTTTTGTGTACTTCTCCGCCAGTTTCTTACTTCTGAACGAGGCGGCACGTAAAACGACACGGTCTATTAGTTTCACGCACTTTAAATGGGGTTCTACTACAGATCCCTCTCGATGCTTCTTATTTTGACTAATTTGAAACAAGGGCAATCTGATTGCCCATTAATATTGATTAGACTGTAAGACCAATAGAAAAATCTTTGTCAGTTTATAGTAGAGTACAGTCGACATAAGTAATATTTCTTAATGTTGACTAATTTGAGTTTAAACTCGAAATAGATGTAAGATTATGTGCGTGTCACGTATACTTATCCTGTATATACGAATATATGTCAATGTTTATTCGCTTATTAATTTTGATTATTATCATAAGATTTTACAAAATTTTCAACATCTTCTAGAATATTGCTTAGCAACTTGAACTAATTTCATCCATAATTTTTTATCAAGATTCCAAAGTAAGACAGTTTAGAAAAAAGTTGACTAAATTCCAGACCAACTCAAATATTCTACGTACATCTGATCAATTCCCCTATGTTTCCGTTTAAAAAATATAGATGCGGGCTTTTCTTTAAGAAAAACGAAAGTAATTTTGCAAACAATATAACCTATTTTATATCGAGGTACGGACATCATCTCAAAACAAAAGAAGAAAAAAACTGTCGATGAGTCAATATAGCGGATACACGTTTGTGCATCCCTCGTTCAGAACCGCAGACTGAAATTAAAGAGACAATTAAATATCATCCATCTACTGAAGTGCAATAAAGCCCATTCCACTGACGATTCTTAATGAACTGTTCACTCGAAATGCAGCGCGTAGTAGTAGAAGAGTTCGAAGAAGAAAAAAAAGAAGAAGCAATCGGCGTTTTCTCCTTATAGCCTCGGCGCAACAAAACAAAAGCAACAACAGCATCGGGAAACTGACTCTAGACTCTTCTCTGAGAAACAATCGCTCCATCCTTCCCCTCCTTACGCAATTCCGCTGAGCTACGCCTCTCTCATTCCCCAACAACATCAGTCAGTATAACCAAATTCTAGAAACGAAGTGCGGGCCTGATGTGTACCCGAGAGCCTTTTGTCTCGTAAAAAAAGTGTGACGCGGCAAAGAAAAGATTATCGCGTGCGAAAAGTGCTGGGAATATCAGCCGCCACCGAGGCTTTCCAGAAACAACAGCGTTATATGCACTTCTCTTTGTACCACAAGAAGAAGAAAAAAGAAAATTGTGTGTGTGTATAGCATCGATGCGGTGATCGAGTTCTTTACTTTCTGCGGCGGCTCTCGGCTTTGTGTTCTTCGACGATGCACTTGGCCATCTATGAGATAAAAGGTTCGGGCGAGATTTTTTTACGCGCGAAGGAGGCGAAATATTAGGTTATTGTTGTTGCGAGTGTAAATATATTGTTTAGTGTATTTTTGTGGAATTTATTGATCGTGGCATAGAAATTGTAAATAAAGTTCGAAAACAACAAGTAACGTACAAGTAAACTTTGTAATTACAATAGTTTGGATGGTTATTCGTATTTTCCTATAATTCAAAGACTAATCAATCGTTTATTTATATTATATAAATCCAACGATTATTTAAGATACATATTTAATTAAAAAAGCTCGTGAAAAATATTGGTAAAATAAAGCGTACGTTTAAAAAAAAGTTTGTATAATAGCCTCAAGTAAAATATATTTTTTATGACTTATTTATTTTAAGCTACAACAAATTGCTAACAACAAACGTGTATATTTAATTCGTACCAAGAGAAACATTAAATAAACACAATATATTCTATAGAAAGCTTTTAAGCAATAGATTATAATTTGTGTTAAATAAATTACCGAAAAGCAGATCGAATCAAGTATAATAGAACCGAATCGAATCTATACAATACAATAATAGTAAAAGGTCTGGGTTCAGAATTTCAATTGCTATAGCTATTGAATTCACTTAAAATTATTCTATCAAAGATTTTCATTCGGAATTGATTTTACTCCTTGGTCTTCTCACGTAGGTGCGATTTTTCGTCGTAATGAGATTGGACTTATTCTAACTAACTCGGGTAAGTGATAACGCGGTCCAATAACATTAATTGCTTCTTTGAAAATGCCAGAGTCACGGTGAAAGATGTTAAAAAAAAAAGCTGTAAAAATATTTAGCGAAACATGACTCAGTATCATTTTTACCTGCTATTAAACGTTTGCAAAACAAATACTTCGTTCGACTGCATTCTTTAAATGTTTACAAAGCAATTAGTAAATGCACAATAATACTATGTATAAGTGCAGGTATTTGGAGTTTGCGAACAATGACGAAATACACAACGATGACTCAACAAAATCTTCAAACATCAAGTATATACATGTGAATGCAGAAAAGTGTGTTAACATTATGCAATGCGTATAATCTCATCGGTATCTGTTTTTCGCAAAAACCCCCGAAAAATGTTCACCTCTCCCCCCCAATATGCGCGAACTCTCAATTGGCAAGCTCAGCTTGTTGCCGCGCAGCGTCGTCAAACCCAACCCGTGCGGTTCCTTGCCAATTTTCCGCTGACGTTAATCGTTAATCACTCTATTGTCTTTCAGCGGTATATAGAACTTTGCCTTGCACTCAGCTTGAGACCCTGTCATTGGCTAACTTCCGGTTGATCAACCGTTTCATTGAGAAGAAGACCTGCTTCGACTCTCTCTCTCTCTCTCTCTCTCTCTCTCTCTCTCTCTCTCTCTCTCTCTCTCGTATAGCACTCCACGATATTACTTCGCTAGTATAAGTATTTCTCTTATTATATATCTTTCCACTTTGAACGCGCTGAGACTACTTCGGAGAAATTGTGTCGATAGTTCGCTACATTGTAATATATATGCATTGTTTTATTTCTGTTTGGCATAGTTCAGAACCGAATGGATGTATAGATTTAGTTGGCAAATAGTGGCTAATCGAATGCATCATAATGAACGAACTTAAACCTTTTTAAACGCTGTTCATTTCAATTTATACATTTTCCGTGAATTGTTTATGATATTCGCGACAATTTAAGGAAACATTATTCAAATGTCGATTTCCTTATTGCTCGTTAAATCCTCTGTTGACACAAACTCGGCTTACAGTTCGAAATGTTCAGTCTCTGCGAGCTTCGGAAATAGCCCCTCCAACAAATAGGTATACTTAATCGATATTTGTTAACGAATCTGTATAACGTGTAAGACGAAGGAATTCGTTATTGGATGCTATAGTGACAAGCTTTCTAAGATTCAGTGCGATTCTATTTCTGAATGTTGGGATGCAGTTTCAAACTTGAACTTCATGCAAAACACAGGACCCATTTTCAATTTAAACGCGACAATGAAATTTTCGTTCAAAAGAATTCTCGAACGCGTAGCGTGTTTTCGTTCATTTGCGTGATGTTTTTTCATGCATAAAATTACTGCCTTTTATACATATAAAATTTAGTCTTATCCAAAAAACAAAACTCTCTTATTGAAACTCTGTAGTATACATATTTGTGATGAGCGAATCTTTTAAAATACCTGTCCATGAATATTTCTAACACTCATTTTTAACTGTATTTATATTTTGCATAAAAGGCAAATTCAGTGACATACAACTAAATGAATTTTGATGACCTACAAGCTCTGATAGAAACAAATTACCTCGCTATCAAAGGAGAACTAGACGAATATCGATCTCGATATAACCCAATAACTAATAAGCATCATATGAAAATTCCATCAAAAAAACTAATTACAGCTCCTAGTCGAAAAGAAAAAACCCTTCCTGACGCATCAACTTCAAAGTTCGCGATATATAACGAACGAAACAAGCCTCCGTATATAAATGTACGGTAAAAAGCGTTGCCAAGACAGCTAAAGCTCTCGAAGGGGGAAAGATGTGCGCTCGGCGTCTAAACTTAGTCAAAATAAAGTATGATACGCACCACCCCGACAGTTCGCCAGCCAATATCCTATAGGTATACAGCATCGAACTTACGCCGCGGTTTTTCTTCCTCCTTTCCCCACGGCAGCAGCAGCAAAACAAAAAAAAAACAGTTTCCCCACACACTGTGATTAACGTGCACGCTTGCTGACCTATACCCGCCAAGTTTCTTGCAAAGTGGCAGTCTAGTCTATAATACGAGCATCGGCTTTTCTCTGCTCGCTTGCTCGAGCGTTTCCTCGCTCGCAATTTCACGTGGCAGCGCGCCCACAGGAATTTACGGCTAATGCCGTTCCAGCCTGTAAAACCCTCGCAGTGTGTGTGAGAGAGAGAGGTGTGTGTGTAGGCAGTCTCTCGATCATCGATGGCTAGTTAACATAACGTATCTCCTCGGGTATAGCTCAAATTGAAAAAAGCCGCGTGCGCCGCTGACTTGCGGCTCGTTGCTCGTCGACGAAGTTCGAAAGGTTTTGTGTTGTATTGTTATTATTTTTTAAGGGCTGCGATTTAAGCGTAAATTGTTCGTCTCTTTAAATCCATATAAAACCTCTACAGAGATTGAAGGTAGTAACAAAATGAGCACTTTGGATTTTAAGGGTTCTGGTTTTGAACCGGTGGGTTTGTTTATTACTGGATTCAAACGATTAATGGATTACATGTGCGGTACTTGTTATTCTATACTGATGCAATGGAAATTCAAGTATCGTGTGAAATTTTGAAAAGTTATACAGCGTTACTTCGAATTTCGCTGAGTTAAAATTTTAATGTGAAAAAAATCTTAGTAAATATTATAATGAAACCCCCCTCCTCGACCGTTTCTAGTTTAAATAAATTGTAAAAAACGACAAGCCAAATGAACCTCACCCTGCACCTTACGATGTATCGAGCAATGAACTAAGACCAAGTACATTCATTTTCATCATTAATTAAAAAAAGAAATATCATAGAATGAGAGAAGTATGTTTATGGGTATACAACATCCGTCCCCTTAATATACCAATACAAATATAGGCATGTTCGATAATTGATTGTACACTTAGTGTTACGTTTCATCTATAAAGCATAGTAACGGAATGGTGCTTTGATCGATCTGATTGTTTCTCATCGGTGAAGCTGGAGTATACGATTCAATTTGTAGCGATATAATTAATTCAACTACTTACACGTTATATATATATGTCTGTTCAGAACAATATTGCGAAAGCATAAGTGTTCAATAATGAAAATATATTTGACGAGCAATGTACCAGTAAAAATAAATTATTTTTTTAATAACTATTGTATTGTTCATCGGTACAATTAAAGAACGCAATGCAAAAATACCAACATCTAGTTTTCAAAGTCAAAAGACATTCTGAAAAAAAAAAAAAAAATATTCGTGCAATTAATTGACTCCGAGAATTCAATTTGCCGATATTAATTTGATTCGTGCCGTAATTTGTTATGAATGATTTCAGTAAAATGTATACCAATCAAAAATATAATGTGAACTGGCCTGGATATCTGCAGTTTTTATTTCTTAACTTTGAAATATCTCAATTTACTGAACATTAATTTAAACATGTAAATAATAATTATTTGAACTCAGATTACCAGTTTAAACAATATTATGAGTTCAAACAATGAAATATTCGCAGTTTGGAAGTGATTTCTCGCTCATCGTATTCTAACAATTGGCCAATTTTAAAAGTTTTGCAATATTTTCTGCAATAACTTTATTTTATAAAAAGAATAGTATCCGACCTACATTCAACTCTAAGGCGATTTAATGTATATACATATGATCTTAGTCTTTTGGTAGATTTATGCGTCATTGTTTATACGAAAATTTGGAAGACCAGATCGGCTTGTGTGGATTGTGGGCTCCGAGCAGCACATGGTAGCTGCATTATAGTGCCAAAAATATAAATTCCACTACAGGCAGTATGATTAAGTGACCGCCGTCCCTCAGCTGATTTCATCAAATAATTAAGAGTTCAAGAGGAACATTGACAGTGACACATATGATTACATTTTACTGAAAATACTAGATGTTAAATATTTTGTGTTAAAACGCTTACTTTAATGGAAATTTTACAAGAATATGTACGCACGTTATTACAGGAATCGAGCATTTATAAATTTTGTTAATAAAGTTACAGCAATGAGGCATGGATTCAATATGATGTTTATGGTTGAATTATTATTTTAAAAGTAACTTATAGTCAGATAATAATTCCTACATGTAAAGAATAAAGTATAATAATTGAATTTAATTAACTTGGAAAAATTGTTTAACTTTAATTTATTAGTTGTATAAAAGTAAGAGTAAAATGTCATTGTCTGCACTTTGTCTGCGTTATTTTAGATTGTCGAATTGAAAAATTTTGATTTAATCTAGCTCTTTATTAATAAATTCGAATGAATGTCATAAAAATTACACAATCAATTCCTCCTTAATGCAAGTATACTCTATAAAAATTCAATTTACATACAGTTACTGATACGATCTCTAACTTTTTAATTATATTTTCATTCGTCCATATTTATGGCTGAACTTCTTTTAGCGCTCTCTGAATTATAGTAGTACAAAAATAGTTCGCGAAGAATCTTGATTTTGTGACTAAATCATTTTTCTAATAACCCAATTAATTATTATTTCGGTTGAGAACGGTTACTAAAATTTTACGCTTTGGAATGAAGTTTTATTCATCTGTCCTTCCGTAATTTAATTTTGTATTTAATCGCTGTGTTGTTATTAAAAACTTTCTGATTTTCCGAACTTTGAGTAATAATAAGTTCTGGGAATTTAATTGGTTGTAATAAAAAGTTGAGAAGGATTTGTACTATTAATAGTTCGAAGAAATTCTGAATTACTTTTTAAAGCTTTAGTTTCTCGAGATATTTTCCGTCTCCCAATAATGATAGAACGTTGACAAAGCTTGTATATATCGTTTGTCGTAATCAACTGTGTATAAGATATTTACGGATAAACATAAAAGAAAGCTTTATGCAAGAGTGAGAAATTATTTAACTTTCTTGAGATACAAGAAAGTTCGTGAAAATGTTGTGGAAACTTTACAGCATAAGAGAATCGAATAATAAATCAATGAATATTCAGCGAGTAGAAGGAGCTCGAAGCGAGGCCAAGCCTTTTTCCAGATATTTTTTGTTGACTTTATAGAAAAATGTTACATAGAAGCTGCGAGTACACAACTCGTTACATATTCCCAGATTTTGCTGACGAGAGAGAGAGAGAGAGAGAGAGAGAGAGAGAGAGAGTATATATATATGAGCATAATACAATCAACATATTCTCTTGACTTTTAATTCAATGCTATCGTTAGATATAAAGTTACACATTTACGGGGCAAAAGAGAAAGAAAAAAAGTTCCCCGTACGCGCAATATATCGGCTGGGTAGTATTTTGAATTTTAAATTATTCCACTCATTAAACTTGTTTCAAAGTATATCACGGTGCGCAGCGTCGCAAAAACAGTATCAAGCTCAGCAAAACAACTCTCTCTCTCTCTCTCTCTCTCTCTCTACCCTATATCTCTAGCCTAACTCTATCGTAAACTTTAACATTACCCTGTTTGTTGTTGTTGTGTTTTTTTTTCAAAGCTATAACACTAGCGAAAGGGAAAAATTGGATTACTCTTTAAGCACCCACCGCGGCTACTATTTTCTATACAAGACACGAAAGCCTCATACAGCACCGATGATATATATTATAAAACTATCAACTACACAGTTAAAGCAATCGAGCCAACCGCAAATTGGTTAAAAACGATTTCGTCATTAGACGATTTCGTCATTAATAAAGGGGAAAAAGAAAAACAAAGAAGAAAGGGTGAAAAAACATACCGTGTGCTCGTCCCGGCGCTTTAGGCCGGCCGGGTGATCTCCCCGGCACCTCGCGCACCGACACTCGCTCCTCTCCTCTCCTTCACCTTCGTCAGCCGCACTAAATATCCTCGACTCCTCGGCACTTCCTGCAGCCTCTGCGCGTTCTCTGTGCAACCGTAACGCCTCTTCTCTCCTCCACTATGCTCGCCCGACGCGCTCCTCTAGCCAAAACAACCCACCCACGCACCAACACCCACACCCACTGACCCGCGCACTATCAATCCCCTTTTCTCCGGCTCCCTTGATTCAAATAGCAACGACACTTTCGGGTATAGGGATCGAGGACACAGTACTTCGCACTCGATTTACATGTGCATCAGCCGGATGTATCTCGGTTATGTCCCGCACTCGTGCACATCATATGCGTGAGGAGAAGGAGGCGGTGGTGGTGGTGGTGGTGGTCGAGCGAGCGAGCGAGAGCAAAACAATCGAGGAGCGGCCCGCGGCGGCGGCGGCGGCGGCGCGCGAGATCCAGTAGATACAGCCGGGTGTAGTCGGACGTTCGCCCCGGTCGCACAAGTGGCTGCCACGCACACACACGCACAAATACACCTTCTCTCTCCTCTATGTACGCGTTGCGTGTGCGTTTCTATACGTGTGTAGCGCGCGACTCTCTCGCTCTCACACTGGGTCTCTGAGTGCGGTGCCCGCGTGTGTGTGTGTGTGTGTGTGTGTCTATATGTCGAAGGTGCGACGACGACGGCGGCGGCGGGGCGGGGGGAGGAAGGAGGCGAGAAAAACAACACCGAAAAACACACAGCCCCGACGAGTCGGGGGCTGGGGCTCCTATAAAGACGGTGAGAGAGAGAGAGAGAGAGAGAGATAGAAGAGTACGGGATATACAAAGGGGGCAGTTCGCGCACAGGGTGAAAGAGAGAGAGGGAGGGAGACAGAGAGAGAGAGAGAGACAGACAGACAGAGAGAGAAGGATAGAGAGAGAGAGAGAGAGGCAAAAGAGAGACACTCGCGTGCGCGCGCTCCGTGCGTTCTGGCTGCTGCTGCTGCTTGTCGTGAGGTCGCCGAGAGACTGGCGAGCAATAGGCGAGCGAGTGCGAGTGCGAGAGCGAGAGAACGGACTCGGAAAGAGCGCTCGCGCGCGCGCATCCGACGGAGCTTTTGCGCCGGTGTCTCTCTCTCTCTCTCTCTCTGGCGCGCGCGGCCCGTGTGGGGCTTGGCCAGAGAGACCCATAGACAAGCTCGCGCCAGCCAGTGTGCGTCTGGCCGCCGCCGCCGCACGACGCTCTCTCCCGCACTCCCGACGGCCATCCATATATACTATGCCTGTATTGCCTGTGTGTGTGTGGGAGAGAGAGAGAGAGAGAGAGCTGGATGAATGAACGGGTGTGCGTGAAAGGGGGAGTCGGGCGCTCTGCTAGTGGTCTCGGCCGATACCCTTTCTCTGGGAGTGAAATTTTGAATGAATACACTTTTCTCTCTCTCTCTCTCTCTCTTGAGAAAGTGTGCTTTACTTCGAGATTATCCGGCGATTGCGAGGAAATTGTTGAACTGTATTCGAATGAATCTGTCCGTATATATATATATATATATGGATGTGTAAGAAGGAACCGAAGTGTGCATAGGACATAAGGGGGAGCGCGCGAGTAGGAAAAATTGAAAGATGCAATTCCGATCGCGCGCATGCGTATCACTCTGATATATACATATTTTATACTCGCAGCCTCGCGCTATATGTAAACTCACAGAGGCGCGCACAGGTGCACACCTCTGTGCGTATAAAGCGATGAAGCTTTACCAGCAGGGAGTGAATGGGGAATCGGAAGTATAAGGAGGGATGGGACGAATATGTACAAAAAGTAAAGGCTGGTCTACACGGACTTTGCGGGAGATGCGAGTGCGAATCGTGTATAGGTTTGGCACGAAAGTGAGAAAGAGAGAGAGAGAGAGAGAGAGAGAGAGAGAGAGAGAGAGGAATTCGCGAGCGTCGGCGTCAGAGCGTCGATGTCGCGCTCCGTCGACGTCGCCGGCGCGCGGTTCTTGGCGAGGGCGTGGTCGCGGCGATGCTCCGAGGACATTCTTGGCTCCTCTCTCTCTCTCTCTCTCGCTACCATCGACCCCCACCCTTCCTCTCCTGCTCTCTCTCTCTCTCTCTCTTTTACTCCACCGCCGAAGCTACAATAAGGCAAGAACTACCGACAGTCGTATTAAACGAATTTCATTGTATGCACTTTTATGCGCGCATATACAATTAGGAATTCCTCGCGTGGACGTGCTCGCACTGTTGAGATGTACACGAAAAGTACTGATGTATACTGTCGATCTGGAGAGCGTTGGGTTGATGAAAGAAAACGATATTCAATTAACTGTTAAGGGCTTAAGAAACTTGGTGGAGGGACATGTGAATGAAAGGCTTATGGTTTTGTAAAATGCTTTGAAACAGAGTAAAGAACAATTTTGTATTTTATAAAAATATATCGATGAAGAAAAAGTCTTTTTTTAACGAAGTAAATGTAATACGAAATCCTTATATATCCCGTCTACAGTATTGAGATATGAAAAGTTACGCCAGTATTTTTACACAATTTTAAAAATTAAAATGGTGAAATTATTACTTGTGATATAGATTTAAAGTGACAGAGTGGATTAATCATCAGGTGTTACCGACTTTTTCCGCACTCGACTAAAATACCTTTGAGTTCGCTTCCCCGCAAACTAGACATTATACATTATTTATTTTAAAGCGAAGTAAAGCTTAGTTTCCGAATTCCTTTGCGACGGAGCTGCTCTTTTACTTCGTTTATACTATGTATATTGATCAGCTGTTTTGTACATCTATTTTAGATGTATCGAGGACCCTTAATGTAAAAGTTTTAAATCATTTTTCCGAATGATATTTTTAAACGATACAATAGAAGTAGAACTAATTATAACTGAAACTAAAAAGTTTTTAAAGATTTCTATACACAGTCATAATAAGTTCTGAAAGTTCATTTATATTTATCAGCAGTTTGAGAAAATATTGACCAGGGAATTAACTTGAAATAAATTTTGCATAAAATAGACAATATATGTGATATCATTATAATCGTGATTTTCTCCCACGAAAGTCCCCCAGTTTTTCCGTTTTACATACGAATGTAATATGCCGCCAGTATATACTCGACAGTAAAATAGCGAATATCAGTGAACAACGCATTAAGCGAATAATAGCAAGTAAAGGGTGAGCAATAAAGATTCTAATCCTACATAGGTATAGTACAGAAATATCCATACCGGGTTTGTAAAATTCGTTCAAAAATGAAATTGTATTGTATGTCCAATATTACTGCTCTACACTATGTCATGATAAATATATGCGTTGTTTCATTCATGGTAATTTAGCTAAAGATATAGTATTGATATTGTTGCGAAAAATTACTGACAAAATGCTTACAATATCCAATGCACATAAATTAATTTCTTCATGACTTGCTATTTATTTACGAAACAATGTGTGTTTATGAATATTTAAGAAATTTAAGTTATCCGTACCTTACAATGAACCGCATCTCAATCTTCCTTTGGTACACACCCAAAATCGTATAACTCGTTGGAAATGTTTTGTACTCATTTTGCTCGATCGCGGCCTCTATATATTTCCTTCGCCGTTCGTCACTCAGACATTCTGTATTTTTATTGTAAAAAAAGGAGAAAGAAGTAGGCGACTGAATCTCCTCGTACTTTTCCACCATGTCTCGGGTACTATAGTAGAGATTTATCCATTGTCGAGGATGAGAGAGAGAGAGAGAGAGAGAGAGAATCTATAGCTACCGACGAGTGCACTTATCATCCATACGACTGCTTGAGCGAGGCCGTAGAGACCGAATAACTTGACTCTAGTCTGATATCGATAAGATGCACTGATTTTTACTGGCTTATGAGTTTCGTATTGTTGGCATGAAATATTCTACATCTTTTAGAACATGATATTGCCGCTCATAGATTCACTTCTTTACCGGGCACCGATATGCCTGAATGTTTTTCAATTATTATCTTCGAAAGTTCTTTACATATTCGACTTGCGCTTATTTAATATAGACTTAACGTTAGATGTACTAAAAATGCTCAATTAAAAATGATATAAGTGCTCGATCCAGCATTTACAAAAATAAACGTTTATTATACACGCATCATCATATTCATTTCAAGGTTTATGATCTAAATAAGGTGAGAATCATGATTGCCGATGACAATTTATACCTGTCCACTGAAAGCCGGGCCTTTCGGAAGCCAACTCTCAGGGAAACTCAGCGAGGTTTTCCAATCAAATGATTTATTCGATTTAATCTAATTGATTCTGTCTGTTAGAGAAATCGATATTTGGTTAATGTGCATTCAAGCCTTTTTTTACTTGGATACAAAGAAAATTGTACTTGCGATTACGATAGATTAATATGCATAATAATTAATCTAAATTTTATCTATGTCTGATATCGCTTGCCGTTAAAATCGATTACTTAAATTACGACCTTCTATATGCAATCTCTATATGAAAGCATAATCAAATGAGTTAATTTCTGAATCCTACGTTGATAGAAAACTGACGAGTTTGAGACGGTTAACGTGCTAAAGCTCATGACAACGATTTAAATTTAAATAATCTGGCTAAAAACTAGCTAAAAACTCCTCAATATTTTCTACCGGAGTATTGTTAAAACAATGTATCAATCTCAAATATTTCCGTAATCGATCGAAATAAATAAAGTGTTCATCTGCTTTCGCGATAAAGCCGCAAAAATCATAATCCCTCTCAATACAATAAAAATCTGAGATAGGCATTCGGAAAAACGATCCAAGTTTGCCTTAACCGTGAGCACAGGCGAGCGAAATTTCCTCCGCGAGCTGCAAATAACGCGCTTCCCACAGAGCGAAACAAAGTCCGAGGCACCGAAACGAATAAACATTCGCCCACGCCAGAGTCGTAAAAAGTCCGCACAAGCTCGTCCGGCACAAGCAATCGATAGGTATATGTACAGAAGCACACAATCAACTCGTCTCGGTTCATTTTTCCATTAACCCCAAGAGATAAAAGACTCTACAGAGAAAGAGAGAGAGAGAGAAAAAAGAAGAAAGAGAAGAAGGAGGAAGAGGAGGGGATGAGAAGAAAACTCCAACGAGCCTCGGGTTTAATGGATCGCTCGAAACTTATGTAATGATATAAATGTAGTGGCTAGCGCGGACGCGCCAAGCTGTCGGTGCTGCTGCTGCTGCTGCTGGCCGCTGAATTCCTGCGGCGCGGCGGCACACAACCGGGGAGAGACGATAAATAGACCGACGCGCGAGAGCTGCGAAACCGTCGCGGACCGCTAGTAGATGCGGCCCGACACTAGCCAGACCGAGAGAGAGAGAGAGAGAGAGAGAGAGAGAGAGAAACGGCTGAAAGAATTTTCCGCGTGGAATATGATACGGAATATGTCCGAGAGAGGCTCAAGTGCATTTTCAGAAATCGACGAGCTCGAGGTTTCTCGCACAGGAATTCTCGCCGCAAAGTCTAACGTCTTTTTACCACAGATTCTTTTCTTCGTGCAGGTTGACATAGACGGGTGACGAAAGATTAAGACACCTTTTTCTTTTTTACGTCTCGTTACTGTAACGATATGATTTATTATATATTACTACTTTGCGAAGAGTCATTGTATTTCTGAAGCGCTGTAATTTCGTCTCTCTGCTGGATTTAGCCGAGTAAGTTTCAGATACGAGTGTTATATTTAGAAAAGGAGTGACCACAAAGGAAAATCTCTTCTGAGTGGATACTTGAAATACCCAAAGCCATCGGATTCGCAATGTTAATTTTCGCCAATTATACAAAAGAAATGTGATCGCTTGCGAAAGGCGGGAAGGCTATCAAAGAGAATCCTACAAATCTTAATTTGGCGCAAAGTCAGACATTATTCAATAATACTCCAGATCTAGATTTATTCAAGGATATATACATATAAAATTATGAAATTCAAACATGTATATTGGACAGATGCAATTGAAAATTCTTTTGTATACATATGTTATAAAATATCTCTGCACACAGATATTGTCGATTTAAAATGGTAAGTTTAAAATCTTAAAAATGACTACAGTAAGCTTGTAACAATATTTCTGTACCGACGACTAATCTTTAGCAAGATTATCCTTGCATTAATTTACGATGTTTTCCCTTATATATAATCGACAAAGATTTACGCGCAATGGAAAGTACACGATACATGTTATCCACAATAAAGACCCACGCAAAGCATTCTAAAAAAAAAATGTTGCGAACGCCGGAAGTTCAGCTCGTTCCCCAAATCCGCAATCCGTAGCATTATATCCAGTCGAACGCGACAACGAATCTCGCACCGCAGCTAAATCTCGCGCGACGAATTCCCCGTGCACCAATCCATCGGTTCCGCGATTCTCCCATCGCGTATTTTCTCCCTCTCTCTCGAAACTCTCTTCCCTTCGAACACGCAATGATGGACCTGACCCAATTGCGATCGGCGCGATCGCGAGGGAAAGAGAGAAGCAGCAGCAGCAACCTAATAAGCACTAAGGTGACACGTCGCGGCCGGGACGGTTCACGTCGGACAAGGTTAAGCGGCGACCCTCGGCATATTCATTTTTATAAATAGCCAGCCGAACTAGCCGACATATGTGTGCGTACGCATGTGTGTGTGTGTGTGTGTGTGTGTGTGTGTGTACATCTGCGCTGCACGCGACAAGCATTGAGATACAAGATTTTCGTGCTGTGCGAAAAGATCATTTTAAATTGTATCAACGATATAAGTTGCTTTTAAGCTGCGTGCATTAATATTTCAATGTATGATTGACTTTTAGGATCACCTTCGTGACTTGCATTTTTCACTATAACTTTTACGATTTATTGTTTGTTAAAAGCTTATAAAAGACTCGTACGTGATAATAAAATGGATGTTTTATCGGCTTTTTAAAATGTTTATTTATATCGATCAAATTACACACTTGAAGAAATGCATTTTTTACATCGAAATCGTTTGTAAAAAATTGTAACTCAAAATTTGACCAAAATTTTAGTTTTCAGGTTTTTGTGGCCGCTGTTTCTGAATGCGTAGTTCAAATTTAAATTTTTAAATTTTTATTAGCGGCAAAACCCTCATATGTATTTATATAATCTATTTAGGTAACGTTGTAACCCATACAAGTAGATAATAACTACATTTGTGTTATCCTAGAGAATTAGCTCATTGTTATATAAACAAATAAGGAGAGATATTTTATAAATATAGTTACAATTCCGGAAAAACGTAACATAAGCTGTTCTGTAGTAGAAATATACACGAGCATATTTAAGTGCATTGAACCAAAAGAAGTCGACTTTGTAATATTGCTTACTAATTATAACATAATTAAAGTAGCGTGAACACATTTAAAAAAAAAAGGTATTCGACTGCGCAAAAATATGAATTAAAATTTTTTTATATATATTCATGTTTTATTACAATACATAAAATGTATTGACAATAACTATAAAGTAATAAGGTGTTTATTATTTAGTAATATAACTACGCTATAACCAAAAATAACTTTTGATATAGTTTGTATTATTAATTAACATTTTGTCATTACCAAAAGTTAATATAAAATGGGGAAAATGAAAGTAAATGATGCGAAGTACGAGTTACATGGCATATCAAGAATAAGTAGTTAAATGATTATTTTGAATATGAATCCCAATTCTCTTGGACAACAAACTTAAGGATGTACTAGCTATACAATCATTTCCAAAAGTCAGCATTTATTTAAATTGTAAAAAAATAATTGTATAATAAAAATGGCAATATCTTTTATAGCAGCATATTTTATGTTCATAAGCGACAATGTGTACGGTCACGACTTTATTCTATTGTTGATCCGATTTGTAAATTTCAAAGTTCATGTTACTCAGTTTAGGATAATTATTTACATTTAAAATTTGCATTATATAATTTATATACGATTTAAAATTAAAAACTACCTTTAGCAAAAAGTTTTCAAATTAATTTTGTATTCACAATTTAATTAAAAACTAACTTTTAGAAGAGATTGTAAAACAGAATATATACTTAATAAAAAAAGCAAATATTTCTTAAAAAAAAATAGAAAAAATTTCAAGAAGTCGATTTTTAAGTTTCATTTTACACCCAGTACCTTAAAAACGGTTTATCGAGTATACTTTCGTTCACCCTGTACACGTATACCACCGGGAATTCCAAAGCGATAAATAAGTGAGAATCTTGACAAAAAAAGACGTCTTTCGTCGATCGTTAATCTACGTTTTGAATTGCCGTAACGCTGACGAGACGTTCACGGATGCCGTCCGTGGCTCTTGGCCAAAAAACACAAAAAAAAAATGAGATAACCGAGAATTCCGTTCTCTCGGCGGCAACCCTGACGAAAAAGCTATAAGGCTCGAATACGAGCCGTTTCGAATTGAAGAAAAAATTCAATTCAATTTTTTTCGCTACTTGATCTTTTCGCGTTATTCAGAGAAACCGTTGATTTGTACAATATTGCTGAATGTACATAATCTTGTTTTAATTGTTAACAGCATTACGCTCTTATATGCAACATCACATACTTTGGATACATAAGCATCAGCTATTAAATTGCAATTATTAAACGAAGAATGTAAGCATCCTTTATCTTATCTACTCGATCACTAATACATTTTATTGATACGACAACTAACCGATCGTCTTTAAGTATTTAGGAAATATGTTTTATCAATAATTTAATCATTATCAAATATAGTTTTATTATCCATTAGCTAAAAAATATAACAAACTTTCGAATATGTAATGTATAATATGTCACTACTTCTTATTTATAAACGCTTACAATTTGCCTACGACGAACGCGTAATTCAAATAAATGAAGTATACACGCTTTATTAAAAAATATATTGTACTGGTTATGCGTTAAAACAAATAATCACACGAATTACTTTTCTATACATGATATGTTTATGAAAATATTATTTGGTGAAAAAATCGTGTACCTATATGTTTGACACATATACATTTTATTCAGATGATTACTTGCGAGGAGGTCTTCAATTTCATCGTCTCAAAGCATATTGCACTCAAATACTCAATGACACTTACATTACCTTTCATACACGCAACATGAATAAAAGTAATCATTTGGTGTTATCAAATTTCATAACCAAATCAAATATATCGTAATCTACAAGAGTCATGACGAGTTAAAACATATTTTTTTCTCTATTGTATGCATCGTTTAATGACACCATTGATCAATAGCAACTCTGCAATCTGCATATCTCGTTTATTAGTAGCATAGTAAAGTGGAGTATGAGCTCCATGATTTATGAAATGTTCATCCTGAATATTTATTCGATAACCTTTGTTCAAAAGTAATTTGATAATATACAGGGTGAGGAATAAATATGGAAGCCCCAGAAAATTTTAGAGGATGGTTACTGAAATAAAAAACTTAAGGTCAGGTCTTAAGTAATTTTTATCAGGGAATTCAATGGTGACCTTAGATTTGACCTTGAACCTCATCTACAAGGTCATTTTAAGTTCAACTTTTATTTTTTAAATGGGAACCCCTATTTTTGACATGAGCAATCGAAAGAGCGGGAAATTCTACGTTCAGATATAACTTGCAATGATTTAGTGCCTCTTGCATTTCTTTTAAACTTCTCGATTTTATTATATTTAATAAATCATCTTTTTTTTTATTTTTATTTTTAATAGCTTTGAAATCTTACATAGATTTATTCGCTACGCAGTGGTGCATTCAACATGTTATATATTGAGGTTACACGAGTCCAAAAATGACAATATGTGTTCGAACGCTTTAACATTTAATTTGACCAACAAAACAGCTGCATTTATTAGAAAGTAGATTTTGAGCTTATACAAATTCGACATTAGACTTTTTCTCTTTGTACGTTGTATAAAGAACATTCCCAGAGTACATGATCGATATCTTGAAATGGAGTCACCGCATTTACAATTTGGATCATCGACTAAGTTACAGTGGGTGAGTGAGGCCTCGAGTGAGACTGCAAGACCATAGTGGTTAGCTCTACAGCGATTCAGTGTGACTATCAGTTCTCTTTTAAGGTTTTTCTTGAAAAAACAGGGTTTTTTGTGTTTCTTATGGAAGTTTTTGAAGTATAAAGTACCTTTAATAAGCCCTGCTTTTTCAATTGTTTTGTTTGTATTGATAAACATTGATGTTTTGTACATCTCACGAAAATCTGTAAATGGAATTGATAAAGAGATTGAAGGGTTTTCTTTACTTGCTGTTTTAGCGAGTTGGTCTGCTAACTCGTTAAAACAGCTAGTATGCGTTGTCTTGAATGCCACAATGTCAGGGAATCCAATACAAGAGAAGATTAACATTAATTGATTTATTTTTTTGGAGTTCGATGTACTTTTTATAATTTCAAGAATGTATGGGTTAATTTGTATGGATAGTTTAGGATTTTGAAGCCTTTCTAGAGTCATCATTGTAAGTATTTCTAATATTATCCATAGCGTATTGCAATTTTTTATTATAAAATATAAATTTTAAAGCCGTATTATGTTTTACGTTAAAGTTATGAAAAATGGTTGGACATTATGAAAACATTTTATAGACAATAGATTAATATGCATGTGTAATATACAAGTAGCACTATACTGAGATACAATATTGTAATGAAAGTAAGTTTACATTTAAGCAAGATATATTTTTTTTATTTTATATAAAAGAATAAAAATATTTACAAAATATACGCTTATAGAAATACATAATGGAAAAATAATATTACAATTTTTTGTAAATTTACTATAAGATTTAACTCAAACAGGTGTTATAAAATTATCTTCTCACATACAACGATTGCTTTAAGGAAGCAAATGATACATTAAAATTAAAAGAATTAATTATCAGTACTAATAAATTGTTTGAGTTGTTTGAGTTCTAGTCCAGGGTACATACAAAACTTTTTAATAAGTAGAAATGAATATTGTACAAAACATGTGTCGTATTCTAGCTTCGTAGCGAAAAACAAAGAGTCTTAAATATAGTAACGATAAGTAATACATGCATAAATAATCGAGTAAAAATATAAACTTAAAAAATAAGTAACTTTGTAGATCTTTACAACGATTAATTTTACTTTAATGTCATACATAAACACTTTGCAGTTACTACTGCTATTGAAATTAATATTGAACGTGGGTCGCAATTGAAAACATATTGCTTATTTTGTATACCTATATCATCATAGTACAGTCCTGTTTTTGTTATTCCCATACCTAAAGTATCGTATTTTTTAAGCTCATCAACGGCCCTTTCGTGTCCATGCCATTCAGCAATTTCAGCGCATGAGATTAAAAGTCTTCGAAAACCTTTGGAACAATTAACAAACACATGTTTACCAGGTTTTTCTAGAAAATCGGATTCTTCTGATGAAATACTTCCATCTATGTTAGTACTTCGGTAACTGCAAAGTGAACTATTACTTTCAGGATCTTTATACCAGACGTAAACATTTTCTTGGCTATCTAAAGTGTCGCCAACAATATGGACTCTCTCAACATATTTCTTTTCACAGGCAACTTCAAAAAGGATGTGCTCGTATGTTTTATTTGTATACAAATTGCTCTTTTGAGTTTTTAATCGATAAGCGATGGCTATATCCCTTCTTTCAATTGCGATATCCATACATAATATCCAAACTCTTTGATACTCTTCCTGGTACAAATGAGGTATACGTTTATAATAATTTAAGGCATTCCTCACTCGTTTTATATATCCTCTTTCACAAAGAACTTCAAGAAGGGATTTTCCACTGTACATTAAAGTCTTGCGCAAAACATTAGCCTTTTTCCTAACAAGCATATTGAAGATATCTTCATCATCCTCGGAATCATCGGTCAAGGGAGCAAAATCAATAGGAATGTGATTATAGTTTGAAAAAGGATCTGAGCAATCACTGGTCTTAATATTCACAAAAGCAATACTTTTTTCTAAAAGCAAACGAATTATGTCCACACATCCATTAAGTACAGCGATATGTAATGGCGCATATCCAGCGTATTTTCGTGCATTATCTGATACTCTTTTATTAACATCGACTCTTGTTTCCAAGAACTTTAGAACCACTTGTGGCAGGTTTCTACTGCAGGCGATGTGGAAGTGTGACAATCCATAACCATCTACCGGGTTCTCGCAAATCTTCTCATGTTCTTTTAATATCATATCAATAATATCGTCATTTGGTTTTAATTGATACACAGCACAGTGCAGTGGTGTTAACTGATACTTTCCATATTTAGCTGTAATATCAGCTTTATATATTAATAGATGTCTGGTAACGTATAAGTTGTTCCTTGAACATGCAATGTGGAGATGGGTTAAACCGTTTTTATCAGCAGGATTTTCATGAACACGAGAATTGTAAGATAACAGTAAATCGACGAGTCGATAGCCACAATTACTTCTAGCGGCATCGTAATATGCTACATGAAGTGGAGTTAGTCCTTCTTTATTTTTAATACAAATGCTGTCTCCTCTAATTAAAAGATAGATTATTACATCTATGCGTTTATGTTTTACAGCTGCATGTAATGCGGTGTTGTAATCACTCAAATCATCTCGATATGGCCATTCCCGTAGAAGATAATCACAAATTGTCCACACGGAGAAAAATAGTTCACTAAAAATTGCGAGAAACTTCATGAAAAATTACTATAATATTCAGCAATGGTGAGACAGAGTCGCTGTTTACTAATGTTTAGTAGACAGTATAGTAAAATTGAAGTATGCTAAGTTCTAGAAAATATTATTTTAATAATTACTATACCAGTATAGCAATTTTTAATTTATTTACTCTTAATTATTACTATACCAGAAGAATGTTTTTAAAAACTAAAATAAATTTTGAATTCAATATACTAT